>ML851947.1:9962-21673 GCA_009831015.1 Picea engelmannii
TATATAAGGCCTTCAGAGCTCGAGCAACAACTTAAAAATCTTCATAACTCGGGTAGGAGTGTAATATGAGTGCACAACTTCACTACCCAGAGGTCTTTGACGGCTCATCGGGAACAGACTAGAGGATATTGATGACCAGGCTGTGGACTTCATTGATTTCGAACAAATACTTGATTGGGATTTCAGGATGGCCAGGCATGAGGTCAAGAGACAAACTGCAGAAGGGCTGACTCAAGCTTGGTAAAAAATTCCCTTAGAAAACAACACGAAAAATGATGAGACTCAGGCAGCATGGTATTGACATAAGTTCACAATGTAGGAGGCAACGCAAACTCTCCATATGTTTGGAAGAATAACCAAATGGACGATGACACATCTCTATGTACTGAGAACAACTTCCTAATGTCATATTAAATCCCAGAACTTGACGAAAAAAAGAAAGGATGTGATTTTTCCAAGGGCGACACATTGTGCTGCCAAAAAGAAAATACTTTTCCCTTCCTTTTTTGGGGGTATATTTGATTTTTTTTTTCTTTTTCAATAATTTTGGAAAGATTGAAAAAGAATAAAAGAATGCTACGTTACAAAGGAGGAACGAGTGTCGCATATATACTAGTTCCAAGCGCAAGGAACACACTTATGCTCAAAGAAAGGAGACATATGCAAGAAAAGGACACTCAGGAAAATTCCTCCAGGGGTCAAGGTGTTAAGACGCAAAGGAAAAGTGCTACAAGGCTTTCGTTATAAGGCATGCTTTAGATGGTTCAGTTGAGAGAAACATGGAACTGACATTAGGCCAAAGACGCAGGAATGCAAATGCGATTAACAGGACACAGTGATAACGTCCTTCGATGTAATTTTAATGAGCCTAGAGAAGGTAAGCTCGACGGTTTTTCATTTCTAGAGAGAATGAAAAAATGTAAAAGGAGACTCCACTAGGGTACATTTTTCGAGGTTAGTCTAGTCAGTTCGAAAAATGGGTAAACTAGCACCCAAAATACGTCTATTCAAAATCATTTGAATGAGTGTGACAAAGACAAGATCACTCAACAATCTTTTCATTTTTAAGGAGTTTGAAAAGATATTAACTATGGAATCCATAAGGGATGTTCTTCTAGACCAATTTAACGAGTGTGAAGAAACAAGGTCACTTGGCCATCTTTTCAATTTTAGGGAGTCTGAAAAGAGCTTAACTATGGACTCTGTGGGGGTTCCTTTGTCGTAAATTTAGTCCCTCAGGCTCGAAAAATGGTTAAAATTATACCTGAGAATACTCTTCTAGAGAACCGAGGCTCCTAGAGTATACCTTTGTTCGTACAGTTGACCATCTGGACCAAAAAAGGGGTAAACTACCGTCGGACAGACGTGCCTTCAAATTTCGGTTTAGCGAGCGTGAAGGGAACCAAGATCGCTCGTCAATCTTTTCATGTTTAAATGGTCTGAAAAGGGATTAAAAGAAGGCTCTTCATTTGTTTGGGAGTCCTGAGGGTGAGGTCGAGAGCGATGATGAATCATGCAAACGAGGTTCAAACTCATAATCAGGACAAGACTTAACAAGGACTCCCGAGCCTATAGTCATTAACAACATGATGGATGCCAAAAGTAAAAGAGGATCTAACTAGGGCATCCGTGTAAAGGCAGGCTCTACCACTAAATTACGACACTTCTAAAGAAGAAATGATGGTTCTGTGTCATAACTCAGTGGGGTCGATCCTATGAAAAAGCGACAAAGATAACGAGATACAAAAAGTGGAGGTGGGATCCTAACTTAGATGCAACAAGTTGGAAAAATGAATTTTTACCAAAGGACCCTTTAAAATGACCCAAATCTCCAAAACGTTTCCCAATACCCAAAGTAACACTTAACATAACATTCCATAAGAAAATATTGAACCATGCTAAACAATTTGCAGGCTAGAAAAAACGATAAAGGGGTCCAAAAAATGACAAAAAGGGGCCAAAAAGTCTATAAATAGAAGCTGGTAGCTCGTTATCACCATTGTTAATTGAGAAATTGACTAAGAAGCCAAAAACACCCCTTTGTCAAAAGATTTGATTCTGGGATCTTCAGTGGACGAAACGAACTTCTGCTTGGACCAAGTAAGTACATACTAGCCCCTCTTGCATTTCAATTCTTCCTTTGTACATTTCTTTTTTGTTTTTTGGGGGCACGCTAACCTTTAAAAATGTCGGCCCTACGTATACCGGGGTTGTCTTATGACAGAACGCATATGCCCATGTGTAGAGAAAACACTGCACACGGGCATACATGACTGTGTATAAAACAACCCGCGTATACCCTCCAACATGTGGAAAAATTAAAAAATGCAAGAGTTAATCCCCCATGAACTTTGTCAATTGTAGGATGCATGTTCATTGGAGAGAGAGGGAGCATGAGCACATTGATTTTTTGGTTGGAGAGGACCCTAATGCTACTACCACATTGTCTCAATGTGGTTTGTTGAAATTATTCCAGTGTCCATTCATGCGGGCACAACCCAAGATACTGAATGCCTTGGTATATTATTGGCACCCTAACGCAGAGGCATTCATGCTTGAGGGATAGTCGTCGACTCCAACAACTGAAGATATCTACTTTCTTACTTGCCTCTAAAGGAGAGGGGAACCAGTCAACTTTCTCACTTTTCCCCCTAGGCCTCACAACATAGTGCAGTTGATTGGAATCCATTGTGAAGCTGTCACAGACAAAGTGGTCACTCAGGTGCCGATAAACAAGATTTATAACCTACCGCTAAAAGTGATAGTTCTACTTATTGGACAGATCACTGGATCCGCGACTTTATATCAGGATTCTCGAGTGCACATGCATTGTGTGGTTCAGTGCTTAAATGCACAAATTTGTTACTGGAGCACCACCTTACTAGATTGCATGAAGAGGAAACTGACATAGTGTTGTATGCAGAGACATAAAAACTTTGGGTTCGAGACTATTCTTTTTTATTTCTTCTTTGAGAGGGTACCTAGTATTAGTCCTAGAGAGATGATACGAGGGCACAAGGCCTCTCTCCTAGTGCTATGCAAGTGTGTGACATTGTTTCCGCGATAGGGGGGAGGGAGGACCATCGAGGCCTTTGACGACAAGTTTTTTTTCTGGTGGGCACAACAGATTTCGGCCATAGACGACTACCCCTATGCTGAGATAGACTTTTCTAAAGATCCTCACATGCCTGTACCTCCCGTAGAAGAGTGAGGAGAGATGGGTAATTTTTTTTTTCAAAGTTATTTAATTTTTGTGTTTTTTCACATATATCATTTTTTTGTATACCTGAGTATCTGACACATATGTATCTATTATATATAGATGTGGGACCAGTGCATCTAGCAGACTTCTCGAGGACTAGGTAGCATCCTCGACCAAAGGCAGGACCAACTGTAGCAAAAGAGGGGCCTCCAACTGGAGAGGCTGAGAGATTATTGAGATGGGTAGAGCGGAATCTCATCGTACTCACTCGTACAGTTCCTATGGAGGATATCGAGGATCTCCCACCGTCAATGCAACCTCACGTAGTTGGGGTACCACGGACCTGGGTCTAGCTCTTCCAGCATTTGGCCAATGTCGTCGTTCACTACGGCAGGGCCAATAGGCCCCGCCCTTAGCTAGGCTGGACTACTTACATGCTGAGGGAACCTTTTTGTATATTTGTTAGGGCATAAGCCCCATGACTCTGACTGGACCTATTTTTTAGGCGCTTACACCCACCCATGTACTCTATTTTACATCTTTTTATGACTTATGGATTACATCTACTTTACAAATGTATTTACATGTGCGTGTGTGTGTTTTTTCTTACATGTGTGCAGTATGCCAATCTAATACATGATAAGCTAGAGTATCTGTGATTTGATTCAATCTCCTAGGAACATGGATATACGTAATGTAATCAAAGCTTCATTCTAAGAGACGTACCCTAAGGAATTGTCAGTGTAGAGTAGGATCATAAATGCGGTAAACCCCATTTAACTGAGACAAAACCAGTTGAGCATCTAAGTAGACTGGGAGGTGAGAGATACCATGCGACAAAGAATCACAAAGAAACTCTAAAACTACATTGTATTCTGCAACATTGCTTGTGGCGTCACCTAAATAGATACCTCTTGAAGATAGAAACTAGCCTTGAGGTGTGAAAATCACCCAAGCTGCGGAAGCAAGCCTTCAAGTGTGCTGGCTAGCGTTGTCTGCAAACCCAACAAACACCTCTGATTCACTTGACATCTGCCACAGTGAAAAAGATGACATAAAAAGTGACACGTCCATAAAACTAAAAAGACAAAAACTAAAAAATCAAATGTACAAGAACTATACATATGTTACAAGAAGTCACCCAAGGCGACCCACCTATGATTAATACTTCTTGAGGTAGATCCCATTTCTAGGGTCCACCAAAGCATTTCCCTCAAAGTCCACTAGATGATAAGTGCCCTTCTTTAGAACCTCTTTCATGATGAAAGGTCTGAACCACATGGGTTTGAACTTGCCTGCCCACAGGGGGTCCTTATCTTGGTCATAGACCAAGGCAAGGTCGCCTTCCGAGAAAATACGAGGATGAACAGACCGATCATACTGACACTTGATTTTTTTTTTGAGAGCCTCGTTAGCCAAGGCTGCATCACGACGCTACTCATTGAGCTACTCGAGGAATAATAAACGCTTTTCAAGCGGTGAAGTGTCTGGCAATAACTGTATTGCCAAATTTAGAGACGGGATCTGGCACTCTATAGGAAAGACTGCTTCCAGCCCGTAAACGAGTTGAAAATGTGAGAAACCAGTTGCAGTCTTGACATATGTTCGGTAGGCCCATAATGTCGAGTACAACATCAAATGCCAATTTGACTTGGCCGAATTGATCATTCACTGTAGAATAGTCTTAAGAGATTTGTTCACAGCTTCAACCTGACCATTTTCTTGTGGGTAGTAGGGTGATGAATGCTCTTGCCTCAACCCAATATTTGATGTTAACTCAGTCATCATTTTTTTCTGAAAGTGACTACCATGGTCAATGACAATATCTCTCACAACGTCAAACTTTTCTATTATCTGGTTGAACAAAAAGAGAGTTGCAGTCTCTTCGTCATCTTTGAACGTTGGCATAGCTTCGACCCACTTGGTGAAGTAGTCTACTGCTACGATGATATAACAGTGACCCCTTGCTGAAGGGGGGTTTCATGTAGTGTAATCAATCCCCCACTTGGTGAAGGGACCAATGGTAATGATGGGAAAAATGGGAGCGCGGTGTGCCCTCATCTTCCGAGAGAAGATCTAACACAAGTGGCACTTCTTGACCGATTCAACACAATATTTGATTAATGTCCACCAGAAGTAATCGGCTCGTAGAATATTTTGGGTTTTTGCCAACCCAGACAAATGATTGCCACATTCTCTAGTGTGGAAATCGTTAAGCACAATTTATGCTTCTTCATGAGTGAGACATTGGCGAAGGATGTAATCTACACCTCGACGATACAAAGTGTCCTCGAGTATGAGATAGTTCTTGGCATGATGGCATATACGGTGACACTCATCACGAGAAGCAGAGGTGGGGCACTTCAAAGTCTGGAGATAGACAAGTACATATCCATACCAGGGGTCCAAAGATGCAATAAAAAACATGTCTCCTTTAATAGGCGACTCTTCGGGCATAACATCACCTGACTCGACTGGAAGTTTCGAGATGAGTTCCGCAAAGACCAACGACTTTTTGGATTTTTCCAAAACAAAATGTAAATCAAATTCCTGGAGGAAAACTATCCATCTACTAATATTTCCGCCAATTACTCGTCGTGTCAACACGTATTGAAATATATTCACAATGGCAATGACGATGGTCGTGCGAAACAAGATAGAATGACAGAATCATTGGACAGCATGAACTGTTGCCAACGCAATTTTTCAACGTGTGAATAATTGAGTTCCGGTCCAACCAGGCCTCGAATCAGGTAACAAATCACATATTCTAAGAGAAAATCATCCTGATCCTGAACCAAGACCATACCGATGGTCGACTCTGCCGCAGCCAAGTACAATAAGAAATATTTATTATAATTGGGTCACCGAAGTAGAGGGGAAATCGTGAAGGAATGTTTCAAAGCTTCGAAAGAGCATTGAGTGGCTTCATCCCAATGAAAAGGAACATCCTTGTTTAGTAAACGCATAAATCCCTTTGTGATCTCGACATAGTTTACGATGAAATGCTGTAAAAAAGTTCACTTTTCCCTGTAAACTCTGAAGCTGAAGGATTGTGTGCGGTGGAGGAAACTGAACTATTGCCTCAACTTTGAAAGGATCGACCATGATTTCTGTTGTCGAAACTATGAAACCTAGCAGACGACTTAACGTAACGCAAAAACTGCATTTTTTTGGATTCAAGCGAATCTGGTAGTAGTGACATCACTCAAATATAATACATAGGTGTGTGGGATGATAATCTCTCTTACAAGATCGTGATGATAAATCATCAAGGTAGGCTCCACTATTTGTTTGCTATCATGTAAAGAAAAAGACATGGCCCGCTAAAAGGTAGATCCAACAATTTTTAAACCAAAATTCATCTTCCGATAAGCGAATGTACCCCACAGACAAATGAAAGCGGTTTTGTGTTGGTCTTTGGGTTTGATCTGTATCTGATTGTATCCCGAAAAAACATCCATGAAAGAAAAGGCCTCGCAACCTGCGCATTCATCGACTATCTGGTCAATAAATGGTGTGGGGAAATTATCCTTTGAACAAGCCTTGCTTAAATCATGCAAGTCCGTAAATATGTGAATCGTACCCTTTTTTTTGTCGACCAAAATGGGATTTGACACTCATTGAGTTAAATGGACGGGGTAGATAAAACCTTCTTTGAGCAGTTTCTCTACTTCAGCCTTAATAGTTGTTGCTTTATTAGGATTGACTAGATGAAGCTTCTGCCGGACCATATTAGCATCAAGATACGTCGTGATTTACTGTTCGAAGATTCTGGGATCAATTCCTAGCATCTCCTCATAAGACCAGGCAAAAACGTCGTGGAATTCTTTAAATAAATTTGTGTAGATTCGAATCTCCTCGGGGGAACAATCAGCTTCGACAAGAATATTCTCCACAATGCCAGGGGATCTGGAGATATCAATAGGTATCGTTTCAGAAATGGTTACCATATTACCCTCGGCATAAACAATGTGTATAGCCAAGGGATTGATAGGACAAGACCTATCTCCAGTCATAGTCAAAGTGAATTATCCTACTTCAATTCTTCTTAAATCTGGGAGGAAATAAGATATGTGATGGACATCATCCCAGGGTTTGTTCGGACTACTCATTGCTTCAATAATCGCTTCGTCTGAAGGAAAGACTAATTCTAAAGAATCAGTATTGGCAAGGGAACCTTGAGCTCAAGTAGGCTTAAGAATCATATCTAACTCCTGTTCAAGAGTCGAATCAGGGTCAAAGGAATCTTGCTGGACTATTGAGTACGCAAATTTTGTTGTGGACAAGGGAATGGAAATACCATGGTTCCCTGTCCCTTCCATTGTGGCCGATGGGGAAGGAAGAGTCCACAAATCATTGAAGTAAGTCATACGAAATGATGATACTTGAAAAATATCAACCTTAGGCTGGTCTAATATGAACTTACATTGTCGGAAGGAGGCGGGTAATTGAAAGTACCCATCAAAGGTGGGCACAAACCAACCCATATGTTGACGATATCGGGTTGAGGGTTATCAATCATTGGGACTGTGGATGCCCCTAATGAAGGGTTAGGACGGGAGAAAGATAACTGATCAATGGTAACAATCCGACACTCATGTGGAAACAACAAGACCCAGAAAACTGTAGTGACCACTACTTGCATAGAATAGGTCCAACTCCTTCGTAAAAAGATATTGTAGTCGACAGATGCATCGACCACTTCAACCTCGATGCACACGGTCTTCCCCCCTAACTGCATGGGGAAAGAGGGGATGATGCCATGTGGTTGGAACGAACGACCATCGAAAGTGGTAAGAAGATTCAGTGACAGAGACAAAACAGGTTGGTCAATGGCCTTCCAACATGCCAACAAAATCATGCATGTCGAGGTACCCTCATGAACCACCGTGTGGAAAATGTTCCGGGTAAAAGTTTTCGTGGTGTAAGACACTACTATCTGAAATTCCACATGGTAAGGGAGACAAGGTTTTAATTCGATCATATAAAGCATGATCGTACCCAGATTACAAGTCTCAGCAGGTGGCTAACAAAGCCTTTCTTTGGGAAGGGAAACTCTGGAGGACCTCCAAAGAAGACATCGCACAAGGGGTTTGAGACAAATCATCCACCACAGAGTAGTTCTGGGTGGCCCTTGCATTTCTATTGTGAGAATCTTTCTTGAATGCACCTTTTGGGATGTGTGTCATTATTTATCCCAACGTCTTCTCGATCTGGAGAGGAAGAGGTGGGTTTTCAACTTCTTTGCTCTTCTCAGAGGTGTTTTGCATTCCGTAATCATGCGCTCTAGTCGATATATAGGCATCACCTTTCATCATATACATGTTCGCGGATGAAGGATTATTCGAAGATGGAGGGGGTCCTTGACTGCCCCCATTTGTGCTCGAAGAGGCTTGAGTTAAATTTTTCCCATGTTGAAATGGGTTCATGAACACAACAGACTGTTGTTGCACTAATAACTTTTGGGCCTCCGCAAGCCGAGGGAACAGGTGATTTGGGTGGTCTTCCATGCACAGGTTACACAGATACTTCAACTTATTCTTTTTTGTGTTTCCCCCACCAACATTATTGGTAGGTTTATTATCCCCCTTACCCTTCTTTCATTGTTTCTTCTTTCCATCAAGTTGTTGGGTGGCCTTTGGATTTGTCAACTGCACACTGTGTACATCCAACGTTTGGGTAGGGCGGGTAGCTAGACCAGTGGTCTGGCTGGCCTCTTTCTGTTGTATCGACAATTGCTGCAATTGTTTTGACATCTGATCAACGAGCTTCATTTGTGATGAACCAACTATACCATCGGCATGTGGTCCAAATCTTTGTCTGGTCTTGTCAAGTATTGACCGTGGTGCATCTAGAAAAATTTTGTAAAGTAAACCAGACTAAGAGTAAATCAACTCTAGCTGTTGAGCTCTCATTATTGCATCTTCTACAGAAAACACTCCTGACATTGTGACGTCTTTGGATAACTGGGGTACTAAAGACTTAAGGAACCACTCAAGCAGGAATGCTGGTGGGACTGGCACTTTTATTAAACTCTTCCAATGTTTCCATTCTCGAATGTGATCGGAGATATGGTCCACCTTTGCCTGCTCAAAGTTGGCCAACAATTCGCTGTCGACATCGTATCTCATAGGTAATTGGAAATGGTTTAAGAAATCCATTTCCAATTCGCCGAAGGAAGAGTATCTTGAGAGATCGAGCTCAATGTACCATTTCGTAGCACACTCGATGAGAGTGTGTTGAAACAAACACAACTCTATGGAGTCATCTTTCAATGAATTGGATGAGTAACAAAGATGAAAGGTAGTCACATGATCGCCTGGATATTCATTAGGTTTAGCTTTGAACTTTGGAATGTCTAAAGGCAACTTGGTCGGCATAGAAGGACAATGCAGATCGTGATAGATAGGGTCATTCGAAAACCTTGTCAATTCTAGCAAATGCAAAGTCCCCAGAAATGGTAGCTTGGGTTGTTGATTATAACCATGGAAAAAGGAGCCTTGAGTTTGACTGGCACCAGGTTTCCAGGAAGGGTTAGGTTGCTGGCTAGGGTTCTGGTAAAAACCATGGCCATGACCAGCATACGGATTCTACACTTCTTGAGACATCATCGACTGACTCCCGTAATAGGATGTAGAAGGTTGGGCTTGCATTGAATTCCAGGGATTTTTAGAAGGGTTGTCCCCTGCCGATATGACAGGAATAGGTATTGAGCCTTTCCCGGGGTTCCATTAGCTATGGAAGGGGTTTCCCCTGGTCAGCATCCCTGACGGGGGAACCGATCCCTGCATGATTCCAAGGTCCTTTTGGGAAGGAATTCCTGGGTTTTCCCCATGTGCACTAATAGTACCCTACATAGGATTTGTTTGTCCATAACTAGGGTTTCCCCCAGCTGAGGCAGTAGTTGATGAGAAAGCGTTGTTACTAAACACACCGAACAAAGAGAATGGTGTCGAACCTACCGACATGCTATAAGAAGGAATTCCTTGACTACCTTCTCCAAACGACCTAAATTTTACGTTCGACATGACGGAATGTTGGTGAGCATCGCCGAGCGAAGGGGATGAAGGAGGTATATGACCCCCTCTATAAGGGAAAGCGTTATAGGAAGCAAAATTCCCCCCCATGGATCATTTCAAAGGAGAGTTAGAGCTCCCTCCCCCTAGACCTAAAGTCTGTAGAGTGGAGTAGGAAAGGACAGAGTTCGTATCGAAGAAAAGCATCCCGTATGAGAATGGAGGGCCTGTCGCACTCTGGGTGAAAGGAGCAGTGGTTGTCATGATAGACGGAATCAAACCATTGCCCTAGGTAGAGGTAGTCGAGACCATGGTGGTCTGGACTGGCGACGGTTGGTTAGGAGGTGGAACACCTCCTGTAGTGATAGTCATAGAGGGAATATGAAAATTCCCTGAAGAAGTCACAACATTTGTTTCCATTACTGCTTGTGACATTATCGAGCGTTCGTAAGGATAAACCTGTACGACGATGGGCGTCGATAGATCAGTGTTTGCAGGTTCATACAGACTAAGAGCTTCCACTCCAAGGTTTGAAATGGTTGGCTCCTCCAAAATCAAATTTTCTTCTCTCAAAGATGGGTCGGGCACAGTTTCCTATGACTCGGTCACCTCAAAATACCCTTGTTGGTCTAGTCTTTTCCTTAGTGGTGGCGGGGGTGGCTCCAGATTAACTGGTGACAGGCCAAGAAGCCTCTGTGACCGGTGGAGCTCCTGATCCTCCATTGTGTGAGAATATCAATGACACACTAGGGATTTCTATTAATGTTCAAGAACCAACACACACTAGAAAAATTCCCTATGAGATAAGACAAGAAGATCACTAGCTAGTTGGAAGAACAATTACACCAGCCAACACTAAAGCAACTTACCAGTGCAAGTGCAACTCGAATACGAGAGCACCCTCTGGGTATACTCTATAAAGAGTGGCCTATTTTCTATCCTATGTACCATGATATACCCCCACAGTCACCTATGTAAGTCTCTAAAATAAGGGAAACTAGGTTGCCAGCGCGCAAACAGTCACCAGGTGGGTACAATCGACAGTCAGGTGGAGTGCAATGAGAAGGGTATCAAGCCTGAAACCTATAAAGGGTATCGAAATCAAGTGTTCTGGAAGACGATTGAGGACCTTGAATAGATTTGAGACCCACGAATCCCTATGGAAAATTCGATCAACGAAATCCAAAGATAAGCCCTTTGTATGCGTTCCCCACTATGCTTGGTCCATCTTTGGAGGGGTTATCTTTGCTACCTTTCCAAACACGAACTTATGTTTAGCCCCTTTGTTAGAGGGGGGTCCCATATAACTTTCACGATACTGGACTTTTTAGCACTCCCTGGCACAAACTTTTTGTTAAGGTCCTAACCCGCACATAGGTAGATCAATGTATTCAGATGTAATAAAGGTCAATATTAATAAGACCTTTCAATAAAATAGAATAAGGCGGATGTAAGAAGACCTAATAAAAGCTTCCGCTTCTAGAAGGATC
>ML851948.1:6646-22760 GCA_009831015.1 Picea engelmannii
AATTTGTACTAGTTTTTATTGATGACATTTTAATCTACTCTAAGAATAGAGAAGAACATGAAGAGCATATTAGACTTGTGCTACAAGTGCTAAGAGAACATCAACTCTATGCCAAATTCAACAAATGTGACTTCTTTCAGAAGAAAATACACTACTTGGGACATTTTCTGTCCGAGGAAGGGATAGCAGTAGATCCTGACAAGATCAGGTCTATCATGGAATGGCCTACCCCAAAGGATGTCTCAGACATCAGATCCTTTATGGGGATTGGCGGGATACTATAGGAGATTTATAAAATATTTCTCCAAGATTGGTTGTCCAATCACTGCCCTCCAGAAGAAGGGGACAAAATTCATGTGGACACAACAATGTGAAGAAAGATTCCAAACCCTGAAACATTTACTGACCCATGCACTTGTGTTGAAAATCGTTGACCCAGAAGATGACTTCCTTGTGTGTACAGATGCCTGTAAGGAAGGGCTCGGAGGAGTCCTTATGCAGGAAGGAAAGGTGATCTTCTATGAATCCCGAAAATTGAATGAACATGAGGTCAATTATGTGACTCATGATCTAGAACTAGCTGCCATAGTGCACGCCTTAAAAATGTGGAGGCATTACCTCTCGGGAAGAAAATTTGTGCTTATGATAGATCATTGTGGATTACGGTATTTGTTTGATCAACCCAAGATTAATGCTAGACAAGCCATATGGATGGCCCTCCTTAGCGAATTTGATTTTGAAATCAAACACATTAAAGGGAAATAGAATAGGGTGGCCGATGCCCTTAGCAGAAGCATGAGAACAATTCACCTGGCAGTGGTGAGTACCTGCGAGACAGATGTCAAGAACAGAGTAAAAAAGGCACAAGAAACAGATCCCTTCGTTCGAAATGTGACCCTGTACCTACAGCAAGAACCCGCTGGAGAAAAATATGAAGGCTATCAGGTGATCGAAAGAGGCCTGCTCACTTACAGAGATAGACTATACATTCCCAATTGTGACGACTTGAAGAGGTTCATCATGGATGAACTACATAAAAGACCCTACACTGGTCACCCAGGATACCAAAAAATGATTACTGCCACCCGGAAACAATTTTATTGGCCTGGATTGAAGAAGGACATCGCCAAATATTTGGCCCAATGCATAGAATGCCAACAGGTTAAAGCAGAACATCGACACCCAGTCGGACTACTACACCCTTTACCCATCCCAAAATGGAAATGGGAAACCATCTCCATGGATTTTATCACTGGATTGCCAACTTCAACCAAACAGAATGACGCCATTATGGTAGTGGTGGATAAACTGAGCAAGTCTTCTCATTTCATCCCCATCAAATCGACCTGCAAGGTGATAGATATCGCCCAGGTATTCATGAAAGAGGTGTTCCAACTGCACGACATGCCAAGGGAAATAATATCTGACAGAGACACCAAATTTACTTCCAATTTCTGGAAATCACTGATGGCAGGTTTAGAGACCAAATTGTTGTTTAGCACTGCCTATAACCCTCAAACTGAAGGATAGACAGAAAGATTGAATCAAATATTAGAGGATATGTTAAGGATGCATGTAATGCATCAACCCAGAAAATGGGAAGACTACCTGCCATTGGTATAATTCGCCTACAACAACGGCTACCAAGCATCCTTAAAGATGAGTCCCTTTGAGGTCCTCTACAGTAGGTTGTGTAATACTCCAATCAGCTGGAGTAATCCTGTAAATAGGATTTCTTTTGGACCCGACATGCTGAAAGAAATGGAACAACAAATGACTCGGATAAAACAAAATCTGAAGGTCTCCTAGAACCGACAGAAAAGTTATGCTGATCAAAAGAGAACTCCAAGAGAGTTCAAAATGGGAGACCATGTATATCTCGGGATTAAGCCCAGAAGGAGTTCCCTGAGAATGGGATCTTGTGCCAAGTTGGCACCATGGTATTGTGGACCCTTTTTGGTTCTAGAAAGAGTGGGACCTGTAGCCTATCGGCTAGCACTTCCTCCCACCGTAAAAGCACATAATGTTTTTCATGTTTCATTATTGAATAAATATGTACATGATGCTAATCATATAATTGACTGGTCTGTGATCCAGGTGGAACCGGAGGGATAATTTCTACTAGAACCCCAATGCATATTGGACAGAAAGGAAACCCCGCTCCGGAACTGAACCATTGCACAGGTCAAGGTGCAGTGGAAGCATTTTGGCCTAGATGAGGCTACATGGGAAATGGAGGATACCATGAGACAGGCATATCTGATTTTGTTTACTTTTGTACATACCATTCATGTTAGTAGATAAGAACATCGAGGACGATGTTCCTTTTTAAGGGGGAGGGAATTGTAACACCATGTTTCCCCCATCTTGTAAATATAACTGGACTGGCCAAGAACTATGGCAAACTCATAAATGTGAATATGTGATGTAAATGGACCTTGAGGAAAAGGTCAATGAATGTGAATAAAATTTTGAATTATTGCGGGACTACTGAGAGGGGATGTGCAAAAAAAGAGACCATAATGGTGGTGGAAGGCACCTGGAAAGGTGGCGTTAACTTCCACCGAGAATTAACACCGTATTTGGACTCCACTAGCCCGGAGAACCAAAAGTGGCTCACTGGCCTCGAATTTAATGTCTCGCAGGCTGGTAGGTGGATGGATTGATGAGGGATGGGATGGTGAACCACTAATCCGTAGAGCCATCAAGCCTGATCAGCGTGAGGGGAATCACGCCACATGAAACCTCGCAAGAGTATAAGGCGTGAGGTAGAAGTGATTTCGTAGGGGGCAGACAGGAGGGGAACTCTGGCATTATGCAGAGTGAGTGATAGCAGAGAGGAAGGATTGCAACCTTCTCTCCTAGTCACTGGCAGACAGAGAGATGCAGTCTCACAACATCGTGGTCTCAGCTCGGGGGTGGCTAGTGTTAAATCCGCTGGGAGTTGCTACACCTACGGTTGGGTGGAAATGAGCACCCCTCTCAGCAGTTGCACTCACTTCTGGTGTTATTTCTGATAAGTTTTTTACATATTGCATCTTGAAATTCATATACTAACATATATGCTCATAGAACTGTGAAATTGTGAACGATTATAGTATAAGAATGTCTATGTAGTGTTTTGATAAGAAATAATGGATATATGCTTATAACAGAAAGACCACGCATGGCTTATGTTGATAAATGAATTTAATTATGCATGAGTTGAACCAAGTCAGACTTCCAGTCTGTCCTCAGGAATTTGTTTCCCCATGTCTGTCTCCTGGGATGCCCCGGTATAGATCTCTTCACAGAGATTCCCTCCTTGGAAAGGTTTACCAAGAACCTAGAAAAGGGAATTGAATGGGAAAGTCTTAATAACCCTGTATGAGGAGGAATGACCCTCTTAAATTTCCGAGGTAACAGCGTAGGGATAAGCAACGAATTGACAGATGAGATCTCGTCGGAAGACCCAGGGTCATTCACAACTGTTAGATTGACGAAAGAAACAAGGGCGTTACATACCCTGCCCCTTTTCCCTCTACCTTCGTGAATAGCGAGGAAATCGGGATCGTAGACCCCAAGGTCCATGAGAACATTTGGACCATTGATATTTCCACATCCACGAAGTAGTGGGAGAATGCGTGAGGTGGGATAGATTTGAGCCGTTAGATCTTAGCTTGAAAAACTCGACAGCCGTTGGATCTGTTAAGAGATGCATGAGGGTTAAACCTTCGTGAATAGTAGGGGTAAAATCCCTATGAGAGGGTTGACACATCGGGATATCGGTACTCGGGATATCGGAATTCTCGAGGTCGAGAAAGTCGAGGCATTTCAAGTCCCAAAACAGCGAAATGGTCTGGACAGACCGTTTGTGTAGACACGTGGCGGAGACCCAGACCCTCGGGGAAGTCCGATAGAAAAGTCAATAGGTGCATCGGGGTTCGGTAGTTCGCGAGTCTTGAGGAAAAGACTTGTGGAGCATCAAAAGTCACGAAATTGTGAGAGACGATCAGGACCTTCCATCTTGAGGAGGACATGTGGAGGAGATTAGAGCATTCGGGAGGTTTCCCGAAAAGAAAGTCGACCATCGACATTTCGGGAGTCGAGAAATCGGGAATCCCATGGACAAGAAGTCCTTGCAATTCGGAATCGCGAAGTCCGAAATTCCGACAAGGAAGGGAAAGCTCCATTGTAGGGGCCAGCTATCAGCGTAGCAGAGAAACGAGATTCGAGAGATCGACAGTTCCGAGAACAAAATCATTACAGAATTTGAAACCCCGAAGTCCCGATAGAAAGTAGGGACCATTGGTTTCATGGGCGATCACAGTCGTTGATCGTGCTAAAGGTGAAAAGGGGTTATTAACTGACGTCATATCGGGAATCAAAGGATCACGAGTCCTGAGGAAAAATGCATTTTGGCATTGAAAAGTCTGATTCCCTGATAAGAAGTGTGGCTGCGGTCATATGGGGGAAGGTCACGTGGACCAAAGGTCTAGCCCGAAGGACTAGCTGAAGTCAGAGCACATCGGCTTTTGGAAGCCCAAAACCCCGAAAGGAGATAAGGCTATGGTCTTGTGAAATAGTTCTCATATGGGCCAGGAGTTTAGCCAGGAGGGCTAGTGCATAAAGGGGTGCATCGACAAATCAGAGATCGAGAGTTCGAGAGGACAGGAACTCTTGTCATCAGGAATCACGAAACCCCAAAACCCGAAATTATGATCAGGAAATGTCACAGGCGCGTGAAGAAGAGGCCGTGACAGGGAAATAAGGACCTATGGATCGGGTTTGGCCTTTTGCTTCTGTGAGCTTCGGGGATTCTCATTGTTGAGAAATCAACGAAAAAGTTTGATTTTAGGTAGTGGGTATGTTACACTAAGGATGCTCAGTTGGGTGATTTAGGTAAGAAGTACACATTTTGTTCTTTTTAAATGTTTTTGTAATTTTTATCATATGGAATGTTTTTGTGTTTATCTAAGAACTAATCAAAACAATCTCTTTTTGATGACACAGATATGGGGCAATATCGACCTCCGGGAACATCTCCTATTCAATGGCGAGGAGAGGCAGCTCCAGTGGAAATATGGGATGCCGAAGACTATGAGGCAGTGGAGCAGAACTTAGAGAGGTTGACTACTGACATCCCAGATATGGCTATTGTGGAGATCCCTAGACATTACTAGCACCATACTATGGGGGTGTTCGAGTCTATCAGTCGATTGTTTCGTAGGGTGGTCCGAGCAGTCATGTGTTATCGTGAGCGTCATCCATGATGTTATTTTGTAGAAGCCATGGGATTCGTATTTTTGATATTTTGGTCCTTGGACATAAACTTTTTGTAAAAACGTTTGATCGTTATATACATATATACGGATTCTACCATCTTATCTTGTGTTCTGTTATAAATGTAATGTGTGATTGGTTTATAAATGGCCCAAATGCCTGTCTAACACATAGTTAGCTAATGCATCGATCAATGTATTTAGACATCTAGGAATGTGTTGACACTCAATATAATCAAAATAATGTTCCAAGAGGCGAATTCGTAAATATAACTGTAATAAAGTAGGACTTCGAATAGCATATACATTACTTAGCTACAGTACTACTAGCTGCGAATAGAGTCGTATAACCAGGTGGCGGATGCCAAGCGAAATAGCATCAATGAACAATTCAACGATGATGCCATATTCTGCAATATTATTGGTCGCATGACCCAGGCACACACCTCATAGACTGATGAGTTCATTTTTAGGTGCGTAAATTTTCCATGCAGCAGAAGCAAGGTTCTAAGTACTATGGCTCGCGCCATCAGCAAAGCCAATGTGGGGTAGCGAAGACTCCGACATCTGGAAACCAAGCACAACGTAACATAAGTGGTCAAGGGCAGAGACCATATAACGAAAAAGCATACTATGGTAACACACAAGAAGAATGATACAATAAAATACAAGCACTCATGCATAGTACTTCTTTAAGTACAACCCATCTCTGGGTTCACTCAAAGGGATACCATCGTAGTCTACCAACTTGTAAGCTCCTTTCTCCAAAACTTGTCTGACGATATAAGGACCTTGCCACATAGCTTCAAATTTTCTAGCTCCTAGCATATCTCGATATTGTTCGTACAGAAGAACGAGATCACCTTCGGAGAAAACGCGTGGCCTGAAATGTTTGTTGTATTGGGCTTTGACGCGTTTCTTCTAGGCTTCTATAACTAGGGTGGCATCGCGATGGGTTTCTTTTAATTGCATAATATACAACATACATTCTTCTTCGGTAGAAGTGTTCGGGATAAGTTCGACGGCTAGTTTTAGGGATGGTATCTCACATTCAATCGGCAAGATGGCTTCTAGACTATAAACTAAATGGAATGGTGTAAACTCAGTACCATACTTAACGAATGTCCTGTAAGCCCACAATGTTGAAAACAACATTGTGTGACAACTCATTTTGTGAATCCCTATCATTCTTCAAAGCATGGTAATGAGGACCTTGTATATTGCTTCGACTTGGCCATTGGCTTGTAGGTAATAGGGTGTTGAGTTTTCATGGTGAAGACCCAACTTTTCAGTGAGTTTGGACATCATGAAGTTTCTAAAGTGGCTACTGTGATCAGTAACCATGGCTCGAGGAACACCAAAATGAGCTATGATGTGATTGAATATGAACAATGTTGCAGTCTTTCCAGTATTGTCTAATGTTGGCATCGCCTCTGCCCATTTCGTAAAATAATCTATGCCTACAATAATGTATCCATGCCCCTCGATCGAGTGAGGGTGACATGTCATGAAATAGATACCGCATTTCGCAAAAGGACCAATGGAGACCACAGGGTGTGATCAGATTTTTTTGTTGTAGGTTTGGAAAGTGTGGCATTTTTGGATGGAAATTATACAATCGTTGAATAAAGAAGGCCAAAAATACCCTGCTCGTAAGATCTTCTGGGAAGTAGCATACCCAAACATGTAACCACCACAGGCTCCATAATGGCAGTCATTTAGGGCTTTCTCGGCTTCGTCAAACATGAGGCAACGTCAAAAAATGGAGTCAATCCCATGACAATAAAGAGTATCACCGAGGATAATATATTGATGGGCTTGGTAGCGTATTCGAAGATGGTCAATGCTAGACAAATTGGGCCAGAAATTCTGGGTCTGGAGATATATGATGATATCTCCATACCAAAGGTCATTGGAACTAATCAGGAAAAGGGATTCATCGGGTAATGAATTGACTGCTACATTTTCCATCTCAAAGCAGGGAAGGTCGCATATCAACTCGACAAACACCAAGGATTTCTTGGACTTACCGCGTTCAAATTCTAAGTCAAACTCTTGGAGTATTATGATCCATTTGGAGTATTTTCCCCCTAGCAATTGGCATGTAAGAATGTGCTACATAGGGTTGCAGTTAGAAATTACCGTAGTCTTGCAAGAGAAGATATAGTGCCGGAAACGTTGAACAACTTGGATGGCTGCCAAGGCCAATTTTTCAACATGTAAATACTTGGTTTTGGAGATCGTGAGACTCCGAATCAAGTAATAAATGACATGTTCATCATGATAATCATCCTCCTAGATGAGAACCATAGCAATGGTATAGTTCGAGGCTGCGAGGTAAAGGAAATAATCCCGACTGTAATCAGGAGGGGAGAGTAGTGGGGTACATGTCAAAGACAGTTTCAAAGCTTCAAAATCTTTATTGGCAGTAGTATCCCATATGAACTCAGAACCCTTCTTGAGAAGTCGTGTAAATCCAAGAGTTAGCTCAACATAGTTTGGCATGAAACGACAGAGAAAGTTTGCCTTCCCTTGCAAACTTTGTAATTGGCGAAGCGAGGAAGGAGGAGGGAGATTGAGAATCGCCTCGACCTTTAAAGGATCTACCCTGATCCCTTGACATGAAACAATAAAGCCTAGAAGTCGGCCGGATTCTACGCAAAAAACACATTTGTGGGGATTCAAGCATATATGGTAAAATTGACATCGAAGGAAAATGGCATGGAGGTGTATTGGAGGATCAACACTAGTTGCATAAGACATAGCATGTTGAAAGGTTGCACCAGCATTCTTTAAACCGAATGGGAGTTTTCAATAGGCTAAAGTGCCCCAAGGACAAATAATAGCGGTCTTGCGCTGATCCGCTGGTACAATATTGATTTGATTATATCTGAAAAAACCATCCATTAGAGAGAAGATTTCTCTTCCGACACAATCACCGACAATCTGGTCAACGAAGGGGGTAGGAAAGTTGTCTTTAGGACAATATTTGTTAATGTCCCTATAATCAATGCACATGCAGATTGTGCCTTGTTTCTTGTCGATTGGAACAAGACTGGAAACCCAGTCAGTTAGAGCCACCGGGTAAATGAAGCCAGCCTTAAGAAGTTTCTCAACTTCAAGCTTGATAGCGGTTGCTTTACGTGGGTGGACCAGACGAAGTCGTTGCAATATGGGTTTAGCGTTTGGTTATGTCTTAATTTCATGCATCACATTGTCGGGGTCAATACCCAGCATTTATTCATAGCTCCAGGTGAATACGTCACAAAATTCTTGGAAAAGAGACTTGTAGGTGACAACTTTGTCATGGGAACATGAAGCTCCGATATGCACATTTTTGACAATTCCAGGTTTTATGGAGATGTCGAGGGGGATGGTGGGTGAGATGTTACTTAAGTTCCCTTCATAGAACATATCATGTGTAGACTAGGGAATGGTAGAAATGAAGACAATGGTCGATGGGGTCGAGATCCATTGGTAACCCTTGATGGTGTGTTGTTCCAGGAAGAGGATGGAACGATGATGTCCATCATCCCAAGGGGTGTCTTCCATGGACATAACAAACATAATCATCTCGTCCGTGGGAAAAATGACATGGAATGGATCTGGAGATAAATCACCAAGAGAGGGGGTCGAAAGGGTTGTTGATTGAATGGCTTGATAAGTGGATTCAACCAGACTTAGTGGCATTTCGTTTCCATATCGAAGATGATTGCTTGGGTTGGGTACCATCCATGGGTCGTAAGATGCAGGGGTTCGGTGAACAGAGGTGGAGATCATGTTGATCAAGGTGACAAATGGATGTGGAACATTGGGTGGTGGTATGGGGAAAGTACCCATTAACGAGGAATATTTAATAAGACCCACATCAACATTCTCATATCTGGGGGGGGGTTTGCAATGAACAGTACGTTGCCAGTACATGTATCGGAGTGGAAGAAGGCCAATTGGTCGGTCGATCGTCACTTCTTTTCCTTGATGTGGGAAATGCACGACATGGAAAAGAGTCGACACAACTACATGCATGGAATCAATCCAGCTACGGCCAAGTAGAAGGTTGTAATCAAGAGGAGCATCAAAGACCTCCACTTCAACTTGGACCATTTTGCCTTCTAACATAATAGGCAATGAAGGGAGGACACCATAAGGCTTAAAACCAGAGCCATTGAAGGCTTTGAGCATGTTGTGGGATTTAGTCAAAGGAGGAGAGTCGATAGATTTCCAGTAGGTAATAGACATGACACAAGTTGAGGCAACCTCATCAATTACCATTCTACAAATGTTTTTGTCAGAGACAATAACTTGTATTTGGAAGGCGAGTTGAGGGGGTAATCTTGGAATGTGATCTTCCAAGTCAAAAATTATTAAATTCATATCCGTAGGGTCGATTCCACCAATAGCTTTCAATAGTGCCTTTCATTGTATTGAACAACTCTGAAGGACTTCGAGGGCTGACATCACAGATGGTGCTTGGGCTAGATCTTTGACAATACTCTAGTTCTAGGCAACACGTGCATGGGGATTGAAAGCTGATTTTCAAACAACACCCATTGGAGGAGGGCAAATAACTGTATCTAGGTTCATTCATTCGAGATGAAGAGGACCGTTGGTAGGTGGAGTCATGGGAGATGGTTGAACAGATGAAGGAGGTATCGCATCAACCTTCTCTTTGGAGGAATAATAATCTTTGGCTCGAGTGGTAAGTGTGATTTCATTCTTCCTTGAATCGCCTGTGCACATTAAGACATAGGATGTATTGGAGGGGGAAGGTTGGTCATGAATGACCAATTGGGCCTATTGTTGAGATGGGAAGGGTTGTGACAAAACGACTGGAGTGGGGGCTTTCATGGCTCCTTGAAGGAACTTAGTAACCTCGGCTCGTCGTGGACAATCCTTAGTGTAGTGATCATCACTGCAGATAAGACAAGGGTATCAGGGTTTGTTCTTATCTCTATCGTCAACAGGTGGTGTTTTATATTTCTTATTTTGTGAGTTATTTATGTCCTCTTTATTCTTACGCTTTCCTTTTATGGATTTTTTTTTGTCAGCGGGGGTAGATTGAACAAAATTTACCTTAGAAGTCTTGCCAATGGGAGGGGTCGGAGATGGATCATTTTCAACATTGGAAGAAATGGGTTTGGGGTTGTTGCTAGAGGTTTGGACAGAATGAGGTTGGGCATGGAAATTGCCAATCACACCGTCGGCTGCATGGGAAGCAGCATGGGTAGTTGAAGTAGCATAAGTAGAAGGACGAGGTGCATTAGGGAGTAAGTCGTAAAGAGTACCCGTTTGTGAGTAAATGAGGTCTAGGTATTGGGCATGACTAATTGCCTATTCTTCAGTGAACACTCCACCCATGGCAATGCCATGACTGATGTCATTCATGAATGATTTCATGAACCACTTTTCCAGCAACTGATCGGGAATTTTGAGTTTGATGAGACGTCATCTCCGTCGCCACTCATGAATGTGATCAGAGATATGGGTGGCCTTAGTTTGTTTGAAAGAACTCAAAATCTCGGTTCCCATTTCATAGAGAATCAATAAATGGTAGTGGGTGAGGAAAGCCATAGCAAGGGTGTTGAAGTCGGTGAAGAAGCCTCGTGGTAATTCTATATACCACTTCACAACATAACCTGTGAGGGTTCGTTGAAAAAGGCATAAACAAATAGAGTCATCCATCAAGGAGTTGGATGAGCACCAGAGGTGAAAAGTCATTACATGATTGTTCGGGTCCTCTCCTGGCTTACCATCGAATTTAGGTATATCAGATGGCAGTTTGGCCGGTATGGTGGGTCATTGAGGAGAGTGACGCATCAGATCATTTACAATTCTCGACAGATCTGGGAGGTCCAGGGTGGCTAAGAAAGGTAATTGTATATTCACATGCGGGTACTGGTGACTTTGGGGGGGAAGTCTCGTCGATAAACTAGTGCTACCATAAGCAGTTTGCATATAATGCGAAGATCCAGGAAGATTCAGTTGTTGGTGTGGAAGTGAGTAATTCATAGGGTTGTACCCTTGAATAGGGGCGTGGGGTGGATCATTCGAACCCCAAATAGGATTAGACGTACCTGGATAGGGTTAGCCTGTACTTGGGGGTATGACAGAGCTAGCCTGAGGTTGTTTCCCCCTAGTCAAGTGAGGATTATGTTGTATAAGATGATTCCAATACTAGGCCAAGGATGGAGGTATGTTTTGTCCATAGGGTGGGTTCAGTGAGGGTTGCCCTCCAATCGGGGGTTGCATCCCGGCTGGGATTTGTCCTACAAAAGGGGGTTGAGTCTGGCCTCCTTATTGAAATTATCCACCAACAGGAATTTGGTAATTCCATGTGAACGACGGAATAGTGCCACTAGGATCAGTGCCTCCGATAGAGGATGGAAGAGGTCCTCTGAAAGGGGGTGGAGGAAGTGTCGAGATGAAACCGGGAAGATGGTGCCCAGAAGGAGTGGAACTTCCAGGAGTCCTAGATGAGATTTGGGTAGGAGTGGGAATAGAAGTATTCAACGCATGGTATTCGGGTGGAAGTGGTGGGGTATTTCTAGGCGAAAGCGATGTGCCAATGGGGGCTTGGCCAGCCATTGTAATCCTAGTGTGAGGATTCGTAGTATCTAGTACCATTGTGTAATGGACCGTTTGTAGAGGGAGAGTCAAGATGTGGTCAGTTGGCGGGGTGTCTATACTAGGAAAATAATAGGCAGTAGTAAAAGGTATTGTGCCTGTATCAGACATTTCGGGAAGCTCAAGTGTGATAGTGATATCAACGCCTGCTCCTGAGCCAAAGAGATCTCGTCTAAAAATGCCAGTAGTCCAAAAAGGATCTTGACCTTCAAGTCCTATTAAAGGTTCGATTGGTGATCCAGAAGATTGAACAACTAGATCTCTGAAAGAATTCACTCGAACAATATGTCTCTCAGAGTCGGTAGGAAGTCGGAAGTCCTCTCGAGAATTAGTAATTTGGAACCGTTCTAAAGAGTTAGTTCTATCCACTTGTGGAGTGGCGACATATTGGACTTCACTCTATTGAGGAGATCCCTTTAGTGGGTTGGTAGGAAAGGGTTGAGAACCTTCCAGATCTTTTGGGGGTAGGCCTTGCATTCTACATGAATGACATGGAGGGTCAATTGTGATCGAGTTAGAATCTTACGAAAGAAATTCTATGGCCAACTTGGGTAAACAAACAGCATACGCTAGTAAAATCTAGGAAGCAAAACCAAACAAAAAAGACCTTCCAATTCCAAAGTCACTAGTTGGTGATGAAATCCAACGTCACGACGAAAAGACAAGAAGGGGCTAGGCTAGGGTGTAAAAGTTACATTGATGACCTTCTTAATGGACTTACACACTGGTGTAAGCTCTGACACATAATCATGGGTATACCCTCCAAGGAGCCCGAGTGAGTTTGTCCAATGTCGATTCCAGGTACCGTGAAGACTTGCCCCTTCACAATCACCTTATGTAAGAATCTAAGAACATAGGCTACTAAGGTTACCAACAACAACAGTAATGTCTGGGGGAACAATCTACAATCCAATCCACATGTAAGGGCAGGGTATCTAGCCCGAAATCAGCTTGAGAGGCTTCCACTCATCATTGTGGGTATACTTTCAAGTGACCCTCATAATACATGCAATCTCTACACCGATATCAACAAAGAAAGGTGAGTAACTCTGTCAATCTCAATGCAACCTCGGATTTGACCATTGTGTGAGAAGGGCTTCCCAGGACAAAATGCTACAAATGGAATTTGACACTCCTTATCACAAGATGTCATTGTATGTTTTGTGCTTTGGAGAGTGTGTCTCACTACCTATTCCAAATCTCTATCCTAGCTAATGTTGGTGTAAAAGAGTCCTAGAAAAATTTACTAATTGAATTTTAAAATTGTGCAATATTATTACAGGCTGTTGTTACTCAAAAGGAGACGAAAATGAAACCGATGTTGTGTGAGACTCTGACCCAAAAATGCATAAATAGGAATGAATGATACAAAATTTGTTGTTTGATGAATCCTATTTACAGGAGGGAGAGAGGAGTTTTCTGGAGCAATGTGAACTACAACATATGATCTTCTCTGAAATGTAATATCAAACAACCATGAACAATGCAAATTCTCTATTGATTCTTTTTTAGTACTTGAATGCCAATATTTTTTGAATACAAAGTTGCTTAAAAAAGAAAATTTCTTTAATTTTTTGCTAGAAACCAAACAATAGGGGTGGAACTAAGAAAAAAAAGCAACCAATGAAAAGGAAATGTACAACAAAAACCCAAACCAATCTTTCAATGAAGACAAAAATAACAAACTGACAAGACTAGTCTCTTCAAATGCATATGGGTAACAATTTTCCAAGTAATAAACAATTGAAAAGATAAATTAATCTCAACTTTTAAACCAATCAAAGGCTCCCAACCAAACAAGCACTTGGATTTCAAAACCAAATATTATACCCTTGTTGCGAAAAGGTCAAGAGAAAAAAATTGAGAAAACATGATCAAGAGGAGCTTAATCATTCACACGATTTGAAGTCAAGAATCATTCAATCACTAGCGAAAGAAGTTCTTCCTAGACACACAAACAAATCTAGGCATCTGAGGGCACAAAAGACTTAATCCAAAAATTTTGCAAGTGGGTTCGCAGGCTGGAAGTGTGGTACAGTGTGAGAAGCAAGGATTATCGTAGGCTACAGAAGGGTGCAGTGCAAGAAGGCCTGAAATCAAGAAAATTTTGGAAAAAAGACAAAATTTTTGAAGGAACTTCTAGATCCAGGGAGTCTATAAGGGTATCCTCAAGACTCAGAGATTGATGGGAATGAAAAATGGTAAGCTAAGAGAAAATGGCCAAGGAAAAAACAACCAAAAATGGGTTGTATCCCAAATGGAGTCGCCGATTTTGTTATCAGACAAATCAGTAGGTGCAGACACTAACAGATCTCCCTAGATCCACCTGGATCTAGAGCAAAATAGGACAGGACACGACTCTTTCCCTAAGTTGTAGTCATTGAATCTACTAAAGAGAAGGAATAAGTGGCATACCTTGATATCACTTCCTTAGGTCTCTGTTGCTCCCACTTCGCTCCGGTGCTCTTGTGGAATCAGGTCCAAGACAACACAAACCAACCAAAGTGAAGATAGCGAAGTATATTCAAAGTCAACTTATGCATATGATCAAGGAGTTATGCTATAAAATAAGAGTGATTTTATGGGAAAGGGACATGTTGTTGTATCATATTAAATGAAAGTAGAAGATACAACTTGATCGCCTTGATGTTGCAAGCTTTCTTTCAATGACCCTTGGTTCCAACACACACACTTGCTCTGCACTTGCATGAAGAAGATCCAATTCCTCTTGATAGACCAAATAGAGCCTTCAAGCTTCTGTCCAAGTAGGGTTCACACAATTCTTTCACCAATTCTTCATTGAATCTTCCTTAACCTTTTCCATGAGAAACCTTTCAATATATAGGAGAAGGAGAGATGGTTAAATGGATGAGGATGATCCCACCAAATCCGAGAAGTCAGTAGAATGAGAACCATGCGAGTGCCAACTCATTTTCTAGAAGATCCCCTTCTAGAACCTTCGCGACCTATTCTCCTTTCCAAGCTTAAAAATAGGTTTGCACTCTATCTATGGAGTAGACTACGAAAAGTTCACACCCTAAGTGTGGGTGGCCTATGAGAATGAAGGATTCTCGCACCCTATACCATAGGCAGCCTGCGAACTCATCTTAAAAATATGTTTTTGGAAGAAGACAGAAGCCAGTTTTCTTAGGCAAAAATTCCTTGTTGGGAGCCTGAATACATCACTGTTGAGACATCACCAAAGTGACCAAAATCATGTGTAACAATAGTCCTAATTGATTTTGGTAGTACTCATAATTTCATTCACTATAAATTAGCCAAAGCTCTCAATTGCTTTGTATATCCAGCGCCAAAGTTTCAAGTAATGATTGAAGATGGAGGAACTATCAATTCTTAGGAAAATGCAATAAGATCAATCTTACTATGAGGGAATATGTAATAAATAGTCCAATTATTTCTATACCCATGGGTGGTGATGATTTTGTACTAGGAATCCAATGGTTACAATCATTAGGAATAATGGATTTTAATTTTCAAGAACTTTTCATGAAATTTTCATTAGAAGGAAAAGAAATTGAATTAAGAGGTATCACAGGGAAACCTGGTAAGGTGATAAGCTCTAATGGTATGACAAAATTATTGAAAAAGGGGCATCAAGGCATTATTTCACAACTATGCTCACTAGATGTTCAAACATCTAAGCCACCTATTCCTCAAGATCTCCAAGGGATCATTGATAATCATTCCAAAGTATTTGAAGATATTCCCAAAGGTCTTCCACCCACTTGAAATCATGATCATGAAATTCACCTAATTCCTGGGAGTGTTCCTCCTAACATCAGTCCATACAGATACTCGTATGCCCAGAAAAGTGAAATTGAGCGCATGGTTGAAGAAATGTTAGAGGCTGGCATTATTATACCTAGCCAATGTTCTTACTCTGCACCAGTGGTAATGGTATTCAAGAAAGATAGCTCATGGCGTATGTGTCTAGATTATAGAGAGCTCAAAAAGATCACTATTAAAGATAAGTTTCATATTCCCTTCATTGATGATTTGTTAGATGAACTACATGGAGTAATCTATTTCACAAAATTGGATCTCCATTCAGGGTATCATCATATTAGAATGAAGGAATAAGATATCCCAAAAACAACATTCCAAACTCATGAAGGCCATTATGAATTTTTGGTCATGCCTTTTGGCCTTACAAATGAACCTTCCACATTCCAAGGGTTGATGAATTCCATTTTCAAGCCCTTCCTTCG
>ML851950.1:0-30698 GCA_009831015.1 Picea engelmannii
CTAACCTTACCTTTTTCTCTTCGAGTTTGTTGTATCCGAATATGGTGAGCCTCTCCTGAGCAGCTTGGCTGCTCAAACCCTCCCTGCTGCATCTCAGATTCTCAAAAACCTCCTCGATGGGAATATTTTCCTGCATTCACGAACCTCACAAAATCAGTCTCAAAGCTCCACAGAAACACCAGACAAAAGCCACAAAAGGCATGCAGGTCCTGCTTACCAAATCCACAGCTTCTTTGTTAATGGCTTCCAGAGTCGCTGCTTTGTCACCCATTTCCGCAAATCGGGTTCACTCGCCGCCCCGGCACCCACAAAACACGCACATGCAATCGAGCGATCAATGCACCATAGAACTCTATTGGCTTAGATATGCCAACCACCAGACACCCGAGCTGAGGGGATTCGAACTGGGGAAGTGATAAATAGTGTTCGGCTTAAAAAAACAGCAGAAAGATGAGATTTCAGTTGACAGAAAGAAAGAATGTGAGATATGCAATCCTTATAATAATATATAATAAGTTTCCAGGTGTCCAAATCCACTGTCGCTGCTTTTATTTCCCTTCACGCTCTGTTTTCACCATCTGGGCACTACGTTAAACCGAAATCTATCCGTTCATATACATAAAGTATCCAAATTTGCTTGCTTGGCCTCGCCAGCAAGGGAATCCGGAGTGACAGCCACGCCCAAAATTGTTAAACCTCCGGAAGTAGGTGCACAACGAAGATTGCTCGTCTTCCACCCATACCTTACCAAACACCAACCTCCTTTTGTCGTCAAGGTAAATGCTAATCATGCAGCGAAGATCTTCTTTTCTACACCATTTTGGATATCAACGTGGACAACATTATTTGGTCACACAATTTTGATATGAACGTGGATCACATTATTTAGTTACACTGTTTATAATAATAATAATTTAATTTTAAGATTACGGTTAAATTGGACATTAAATTGGTATATGAGTTTCAAATTGGTGTATGAGATTGGATATTATTAAAAAATATAAGAGATATACATATTTTATCTTGTTGGATTGAACTTATAACCTTCTTAAGAGGAAAGACATCTTCTTGGATGAAATGGTAATTCTGCGATATAAACGATATAAATTTACACAAATCATTACAGGTTGATAATCATTTAAATCTACAAGTTCAACAATTTCTCACCAGATTTTAGGTAAATATCCCCAAAAAAAATCTTCATTTAGTAAAATCTTTAACGTACTACATTCTTTTTAACATTTAAATGTTGATCTCAACTTTTTTTTTACATTTAATTTTATTAATATTAAATATTAAAATCAATTTATTTTAAGTTGTAAAAATATTAGCTTTAGTATCATATCATGTGAGTCATTTTTGGCTTGTAGTTCCATAATTACAATCACATAATCTTGTGTTAAGATTGTATTTCACATTAATATTCATTTTCTAAATTGTAAAATTGTATATGTCTTAACATTGTCATAGGTATGTAGGTATGTGTGTTGTAAATAATGTCAACTATAATAAATTGTGAAATGAAGATGGATTATAACACTTTATTTGCATTAAAATCTTTGACAAATTGAAAGTTTGCAATTTGACTTTAAAATGCAAATTATGAGGTTGATGTGATAGGATTCTCTCTAATTCCAATATCTCTTATTTTTTTTTGTCATAGTTTAAATATTCTACTTTGTCTCTTTTGTGGGGAATTGAATCTACATATTTAAATGGTTAAGTCTCTATAATTCAAGTGTCCTAGGGGTTTTTCAGCACGTTGAATCCATTTATGTATTCAGAAATGCAATTTAAACAATAAAAATTTGTCATTTTGTCAAGATTTATATTATCAAATTTCGACCAAAAATATCAAAACGTAGAACGTTTAGACAATGCCTTATTTTTTTGGTCGAACTTGAGGAATTATTCCATAATACTATGTTATCATAATATATGTATCTATCAAAGTTGAGATTGGAGTTAATAGAACTATCACTCTTGAGACATGTCACTCCAAGGACTCATAGGTAAGATATAAAAACACCATCCATTGGGAATGCAAGTTGGACCAATGGAGGTAAACTCCCATTGGTGTATTGGTATACCGCAACTCAACCAATCACTCCAATAGTAACAATATCAATGATTTCAATGTCATGTTTTATGGGTTGTTGCCTACATAATGTTATAGAGACTATCTTGTTATAATGACATAACGATTAAGAAGAAAGGATAGGAGATTCATAAAGTCGTAGAAATTATTTCAAGATGTCAAACTCTACATTTTCAATTATTTATTATCCATACAACATATATATCTTATTACAATGACATAACAATTAAGAGGAAAAGGTAGGAGATTTGTTAAGTGATAGGATCTATTTCAAGATGCCAAACACGACATGTTTGATTCTTTATTATCCATATAACATATCCCATAGAGGATAAGGGGGGTGACCATTATGTTAATAAAAGGGTCACTGCAGAATAATCTAGTCTTGCAGCAAAAGAACTCTCTTTCCAATCACAAATCAGAGTTATGCTATGATCTAAATTTCATATATAATGGATCGATGCTCCTGGTGATTTTGCTCAATTCTAAATCAAACCAAATACTTGAAAGATCAATCAAAACTCTAAATTGATTGAATTCTAAATCAAACCAAATAATTAAAAGATCAACCAAAACTCTGAATTGATTGAAATATGATTTCATGTATCATCATATTCCAACAACTTAAAAAAATTAATATAGGATTAGACAACTCCTGATTTTCACTAATGTAATCGATGTAATAATATCCTCTCTCATTTTCATTTTGACATTAACATATCCCTATATAATAATTTCAATATGGAACATAAATTTTAATTACACAATTTATTCACATTATTATTATTAAATAGAGTATCACAAATTATACGACACCTAGTATAAAAGGATATGTACCCTCTTCCCTTGTCGATAAAATGTCTTTGTTTGTAGTATAGGTGATTCCAATTAAAACTTTGGATGTTGTGTGTGAAAAAGAAGGGGATGCGTGGGGGCATATAAATGTCAATGTCACGGATTTGTCTAGATATGCATGTTGCCATGTCGTGACTTGCACATGGTGAGTTGTGCATCTTCTAAAAGGATGGGGGTGGTTTTCGTGACTTGAATTTTGTGCGTTCGAAAAGGTACGGAGAATACTAAACTTACCCCTTCACATGGTCCCCGTGGACTTACACCTATTCATGTACCTCTTGTACTGGATGGAGTCTAGACGAATATATTTCACGTTCAAGGGAGATGAATGGGGTCACATCGACCAAGCCAACATAGGTACTAGACCAAATAGAATCATAAACACCCCTAGTCTACCAATGGTATGAACAAACCAGCAATGAATGCACTAACCGGGCCATGTATGAGTCATAACCTTGTAAAACATAATTATTAAAATATTAATGGGCCATGCATTAGTCTTAACCTTGTCAAGACATTGCAAAACATAATTATTAATATATTAATATGCTAAAGACCATTTGTATTGAGAATATATCATTAAGGGAACAAAATATGCAGCTTTTCCCTATTCTTCAGCTTTATTGTTCTCTTGTGATGCTGGCAAAGTCGGTGTTGGCATGCATATCTAGATTTGAAAAATGTGTTTGTGTTAAGTTACAAAGCCATGGGATTCATATAGAAAACCATGCAAATCACAAAAGCATCCCATGAGTGGCCTAAAAAACTACTTGCTTTTTCAATGTGGATTAACTTTATTTTGGGAGTTTAATAAGTAAGTTACTTTTGAAGAGGTGGTAATAGGGGGAGGGATCATTTTTGGTAGGTTAATGGAAGTTGGGGATCACCAACAATAAAGTGGAGGCACTTGCGATGTATTGAGGAATAAGATTCTTGAGTAATCTTACAAGAGGGAAAGTTTTCATGATAGGGATTTGCCTATTATAATATAAGCATTGCAATGCAATATGGCTCCTTCCTCCCCTCCTTTGACATGCATATTCCATAGAATAAAATTTCTCTCTGGTCTCTTTGAGGATGGATGTATCTTATCATGAGGCCTCTAAAAAGCCTTGTGGATGAAATGGTAAATAGAGGAGCTCGAGACCTTGGTTGTTGACTCTACACCACGTCAAACAAAGGAGAGAGATCCACCTCAATCTTCCTACCATGATTCATACATGGATGCATTGAGGATGTTTGTTTCATAATCAAGCGAACATAATGAGGTTTTTCGAAGGATTTTTCTGGATAATCCACAGTTGGTGTCATTTTTGTCATCGATGTTTTGAATTTGAATCGAAACGTCGATGACAAAAATGACACCAATTGTGGATTATCCGGAAAATACCTTCGAAACTCCTCACCATGTAAATTTGAAAACGGTAATAAGGAGGATTGTCATTTTCATTGTGGCCTTCCCTTATAGTTTTTTCTAGGCATGTGAAGGCTCCTCATGGTAAAGTTGCCCTCTAGGTGGCAATTCTCAGAGGGTCCAATCGTACTTCATGCATGATTGGTCAGACCATCTTTATTTGCCCCTTCATGCATAAGGTACAATCTATGCATCCAATGTGTATTTTGAGTTGAAACTCGATCAACCCTCCATAGTGGATGGTAGCTCTTTGATTCATCCCTTTGCATTCATAATGGATGATAGCTCTTTGATTTGAAGACATTGTTTTACACTCCTTTGTCTACTCTTCCTCAAAGTAATTCAACGTCTTGCCAATTTTTCCCTCGCCCAAAGTCAATCCCTCCCACTCGCTACTTGCCTCTCTAGTGTTGCATGGAGTGTTGTGATTGTTGTCTGACCTCCCCGAGGAATGTGATTGTAGTGCACTAGTGTGTAGCTAATTGTCTGTCAAAAATGGTTTCTATAACGACAAGCCTGACTACTATGATGGAGAACTTCAACACCTTGAAGAGATAAGTGGAACCCACATTTTTTTACGTTGGTGCTGCAAATAAATGATAGAAATTGTCGAACACATTCTTACCTTGTATGACTGAAAGAACGAAACTTGGAGTAGACTCACCATTCTCTACCACAAAACAAATGTGATAGAGACAACACCAAACTTAATCAAAACCAACTAATTAAAATAATTAACATTGTTCAACCTACAAACTCACCTCCTCTTCTCTTGCCCCAATTAATGACAACTGCTACATTCACAAAGACAATTGGAAGATAAAAAAAATAGACCTTCAAGTTCCCAACCATGTCAAAGTCATGGCACTCTCACAAGTCACCAACCAAGTCAAAGTCATCGCACTCTCACACTCAAGTTCTATCTTTGTTTTTGTTTTATGTGTTTTTCTTTTCTGACGCTTTTAGAAAAGGTGGTTGTAATGTACACATGGCATGGATATTAATTTTGTAAAATTTGTTTTGAATTCCGTTTGGCTTTGAACTTAGCAATCTTAGCAATGGGAAGGGTTGTACAAATTAAGCCGCAACCAATTGTGTGGTGATTATAAGTAGTAGTTACGTATAAAAACTAAAAAATACTTCTGGATAAAATACATTTGAAAAAGACATTTGATTTTTTCATCGATATAATTGTCATTTTCTATAACAATTATTTGGAAAAAGTGCAATACCTATGACACCATAATAATATAATATTTAATTAGTTGTAACCACCCTTCACACTAATTTTGTGTGAGTCTTTGGTAATAGTCTATAACTAAGTTTAAGTGTACAACTAATATTTGAATTTTGCGAAAAAAAACAATAAAAGTAGATTTCGTGATTTCTTAGAAAAATATAAATATCATAAAACCAATTTTATAAATGTAATAAAAAAATAAATTCTTGTGTTCCTAACCTCTTTGTTTTTAAGAAATTTTGTAGTTCCAACCATCATGACATATAAGGGAGGCTATTTATATATTATAATATAAAAAATGTAAAAGTTGAGAGACCCTAAACAATTTTTCTAGACTTGTTATGTGTTATGTGTTATGTGCATGACATAGAACATGTACATAACTAAAAAAGGGTGATGATTACAATCTTAGAGATACCAATTGGAACAACAAAATAGAATTGTTTCATTTATAAAAAAAAATTGTCACCCACCTTTGAAAAGGGGAATGATACCTTTATACATAGATTGGATTATTAGGTGGCCAACTTGTCAACTTGTCACCATCAGAAGCTTGTTGGGTTGGCTAGTTCAATGTGACAACTAGTTGGTGCTGCCCACATACTTAATTGGTCAATCAATGAGTTATGGTACATACTTGTACTTGGGTATAAACTTGTATCATGTGGGAGGAGTAATCGTTACTTAAAGATATATTATCTTCTTATTTGCTTTCATTTCTTATTTATTTTCATTATTACAACATTTACTTTTACGCATGGTATCATTTATCTTATGATGTGTGTTTGAATGGTGGTTTTTTATTTTTGGTAAATTTTCATAATATGATAATGGTTTGGTTTTAGTGTTTGATTGGTCGAGGTAACATAGTGAATAGTTAACCATACAAACATGGTGGCAAAGGAAGTTTAAGAATGGTGAAATTGAAAGATGAAAATTATTTAAAAACTATGTAACAAAATATCACTTCTCATTAGTATGAATTAAGTTGTCATTCTTTTAAGAGATTTTTGAGAAAGTTTTAAGATATGTTCCAACCAAAATGTATAAATGGATTATGCTAAACCAATGGTTATTCATAAAATTTGTTGCAAATAGTAGATAGAGTGAAGGGGAACGTTATGTAATTCACTTAAGAGGTGAGTTGACATCTTAAAGCAGAGCTTGAGGTGGCAAGTGTGAGGAGTGAATGTCAATTGAGTCTAGCTTGGGTAGTTGGGAGGAATGATTGTATTTTCTCTACTTATATTCTATTCTCACTAGTGACATGTTGATAAAGCCTCAGGCTTCTATAGAATCTGATTTACTATGGGCACCATCCTCGAAATGAGGTGAAGTTCCTAAAGGTTTCCCAGATAGATATTCCAATTTTAAGTTAACTGGGTTTAGCCCAAGTGGTTGTAGGATGGAGCGTTATCCTCCCCACCCAAGTTTTATTCTTGTAAGTGACATGTTGAACTCATAATGAGTATATTGTTGTAATGACTCTGAGCCCTATTGTTAACCTAGCATTATGCCCTAAAGAATCTAGGGTTTACCCTAAGCACCATCCTCAAAATGAAGGGAAGTGCCTGGGTTTTTTGATGGAATGTGTTACCTAGAAAAAAAAGTGTGAGGAGTGAAAGAAATAAAGTGGAACAATTAGTAATTTTAAATTATTTCAATTTGGGAAATAGAAACGCTTGGTGAAGTACAAGCAGGTGTAAATTGACATATTTTGTGATAGTTGTGTATTTAGGGTCATTTTTAAGTGTTTCTTTTAAGTTTTTAAACAACATATAGGTTGGAAAAAAAATTAAAAGTTCGCCTAGTAGGCACAATTCTTTCACTTTGACTATGAGGCCACTTTGTAAAGTATATACACAAAAACACAAATATGGATTTAGCATGAAGACATATAAATCCCTCATTGTAGTTCCATTAGTTTATCGAGACAAGCCCAATTAGGGCAGTGATGGTGTCTTGAACTAAACACTAGCTCTAACTCTTCTCTTTATTAGTCTAACTAAAATAATTTTTTCACTCAAGTACATGTAAGGGTCCTACTAGTTTATCCACTAATTTGTCTCCCAACCGAGGATTCTCTAACTTTTACATAGCCAAAAATTATTGAATGGAAACTACTTCTAAAACTGAATTTCAAAGTTTAAACTAAAAGCTACAAAATGTACAAATAAAACTATACTAAAATTGTAACTGAAAATGTTGAATTAAACCTAAGCTAAATCGTTTTATGCATTATTGAAAGAAAAAAAGAAAAAGAATAATAATAATTTTGAGGGTTTTTGTTTCTTTTAAGCAACTTAAGCAATTTCTTGTAAAAAACAAAACCAAAACAAAACACTAAAAGTTAAGTGAAAAGTGTATTTTTTACTAATTTAGTTAGCAACATGAAAACCTGAACAAGTGTGAGAAGATTCTAACCACTATAAATGGAAAGATTTTCAATTTTGAGGAACTGAAAACTACAAAATTAGTTTTGTTAGTTTATAAAAAAAAATGATAATGTATTTGAAGTTAAATGAGGTTGCAAATCCCAAACCAATGATAATCAAGTTAACATGCCCATCGTAATGATTTCAAAATTATAAGATTGTTGCTATACTCCAACCAAATATGAAAGGAAAAACTTAAAAAATAACTAAAATCAAAATTTTGACATATAGTAGCTAACGTACCAAATTGAAAAGAAAGTATGTTTAAGGTTATCCCTTAAGGGCTTAGGAGATGATTTGATGAATAGATGATTTAGAAGTTGTATATATACATAATATTAACAAAACATCAAATCTTGGCCATGGAAAAGTTTTAAAAACTATTAAAATATCTTAAAAACTACACATACAACTCATCAAATTGACAACGTGCTTAAGGGCTTAGGAGATGATTTGATGAATAGTTGATTTAGAAGCTGTATATATACATAATATTAACAAAACATCAAATCTTGGCCCTAGAAAAGTTTTAAAAAATATTAAAATATCTAAAAACTACAACTCATCAAATTGACAACGTGGTGATAACAACTAAAGACGTAAGCATAAACTATCCAAATAGATAATCATAACAATAACCTATAGTTACTAAGGACCTAAGAGTGCAATTGAATTAATTCCATCTATTTTGGACCATATTTTTTGGTATTTTTAGGTCTAAGCTTTGCTAGGGTTTTGGCATGTTGTAAGCATTGTGATTTTTTTTTGTCATTTCATTGTATTAACTTTAGTCTTTACATATTAATCATTGATTGGCTTGGTGATCTTAACATGTCACAACCTTCATCATAAAGTATTAGTGGGAGCTTAATATGGCAAACCCATTACCTAAAAATGCCCTTGTGATGGTACCTCCAAAGTTGTCCTAGAAATTTCTTTTGAAAGTTTATATTAGGTAATTCTAATTTCGACCACATTGAAATTCCATTTGATATATTGTGAATGATATATTTTTATTTGTAATGTTTTCAAGGAGGATGGACATTCATTGTTGGGTGAGGGAGGTATAGGAGCCACATGGTTGGTGTTGTTTACATACCCATATCTTTAGCAAGGGATTTTTTGTTTCAATTTTTTATTGATCTGGTGAGAAGGCCTATGTCCTATAATCGCTCAAGAGGGCATGTAGATCTACAAAATACTCTAGTTTTCTTTTCCTTATGACTTGAAGGTTGTTTGTTGACAAGGAAACCCAGTTATTAGGCCTTTTGTGGGTAGAGTTACTAAGTCTCCCTAATTATAGTTATTCCTAAAACATATATTGGCCCTAGTAAGAAGCTTCATCTTCCATGAACTTGAGTGAATCTTCAACACTAGGCCCTAGCGCAAGGTGTCCCTTAAGGTCATTTTATGAAAAGAACTTAAAGATTCCATGCTCATATTTTTTTTTTGTAAATAAAAGAGGATCCTTGTATTAATAATATTTGTAAGCCATACATTACCAAGTGTGAGCCACTTGTTCTGCCACAGAAGGGAAACCAGAACAAGTGGCCCTTAGATGCTCTGAGTTTGACACATCATCATATGAACTGAAACTGTTTGAACAAAATTGTCTTAACAAAATTATACATCCTAGTTGTATGAACAAAACTGTATGGGCAGTATTCGAGTGGCCTCTAGGACCAGCTATGAACAAAATTGTATGCACAGTGTACGAGTGACCTTTATGTCCATCTAGTCTGCTACTGGAGCAAACTAAAAATTTAAGCCTGCAACTAGATTGAACAAAGAACAATAACCTAGAGACTTTACTCCATTGACGAGATTGGTTGTCCATGGATGTTGTAGACAGGGGTGAACTGTTGGCCGCATGTTGGGCATCGAGTCCGCGCAGGAGCATCTGCTAGTGCGTCGAACAAAATGTCCATTCTTTGGTCGAGGATGCATTGAGAGTGCATTTGATCATCTTGTTTTTGCCGGATTTCAAAGATAAGTTGCAGGTGCTCCTCCGAGAGGCGATTTGCAAATTATTGGGGCTGATCCTCCTCATTTTCCTCGTTGGCGACCACTGTGCTTTCCTCGTTGGCAACCACTGTGTTTTCCTCGACGACAACCACTGTGTTTTCCTCCACCTTCCAGCTCGGGGGGATTTCCTCCTCCACCATCCAGCTGCCATCTCCATAATAAGGGTCATGAGGATTGATTTTTGGGGGAGGCAAGATATTGGTGGCCAAAGGAATGTGCGCGCACGAAGGTGGTCCTTCCTCCTTAACCGGGCTGAGGCCATGGAGAAAATGAGGGGTGGACGGAGGAATGTGCGTGCACAAAGGTGGCGCTTCCTCCTTAATCGAGCTGAATCCATGGAGTAGATGTGGGGTGGACGGAGGCACCTCCAACAACCTTTGGTTGTTGTGCCTTGGGCTAGAAAAATGGGCAAGGAGAGCCAATTGGGAGGGGGGGAGTTTGTTGTGCCTGGAGAGGGCATTGTAGTAACGTGCACCCCTCTTAGATTTCCCTCTTTCTCTGGGCATGCTGGGAAGAGTGTGGATGTCTTGGGTTGAGGATAGGGAGGTGGTGAGATGGTGCTTGGAAAAGCTCGAAAAGGCCAAGAGCAGGGAGGAACTGGTGAATTTGCAGAGAAGAAGCTTGTGGGGGCCGAGGGAGTGGTGAAAGTTCACCAGATAGAGGGCAACAGAGCCAACACCATTACAGGGGGCGATGGAACTAAGGAGCGGGGTGATGGGTGGGTAAGAGGAGAGAGCGCCCGAGAAAAATACACAGAGGACAACAATGAAGAAACGCTCATAGGAGACAAAGAGCATGAACCAAGGTGGAGGGGAAATGGATGAATGCACCAGGGCAATTGCCCATTTATTACCACACCCCCGCGAGTTGACAACCCTCCTAGCCATTAGAGCCGAGTTGACAGCCATCCTAGACCTGGTACGCCTGGTTTGGCTTGCTCGAGCGGCCATTAACCCGGCCTAGTTGTCCAGGCGCACTACCATTATTGTCCTCATGGTGTGAGCCATGCAATGGTTAATGGCTATGGGCTGGCGGTCGAGGTTAATAACTCCCCTAGCCGTTTGGTTCCATGTGTCCGCTAACACTGGCTAGGTGGCACCCCATCCAGGGGAGGGCAGTCCTGCTGGGCTAGCTCCATGCATTGGAGCCAAAGAGACGAGCTTGGGGACTGCCTTGTATCAATGAAAATGACATGTTGCGTGGATTCAAACCCTGCATTGGCAAGTCTATCTGGCACTTGAATTGCGCTTCGCCTTATGTGAGAGTTAGAGAGGGCCTGAGAAGTGCCTTGAGACTATTTAGGGGGCCTAGGAGACGTCGACTGGGGGTTATTTTTTCTGGATCTTTTCCATTTATGATTTTGGTAGCCAGGTTGATGATGACTTTGGAGTCTCCTTCAATGATCAGGCGAGTGAGGTTGTGGTCAAGAGCCATTTGTACCCCTTTAATGAGACCCCATATTTCCGCTGAATTGTTGGTGTTGAATCCCAGAATTTCTACGATGAGGTATTGAATTTGGCCTGTGTTATTCCTTATGACCGCTCCATATCCTGAAATTCCTGGATTACCTTTGGAGGCGCCATCAAAATTGACTTTTTGAAAGCCAAACAGGGGGGGAAGCCAAGTAGAGGGACTGGAGGCCTTTGATTTCAGGGGGGACTACAGGGGGAGGGTGGAGACTGATAGAGAGAAGCCCCAAGAGTTTAGGACAAAGAGTTCACCTGGATCAGTGGGGAAATCTTTCTGGGTCCACGTGTGTAGTTGGAGAGTTTCCTAAAGATGCGAGAGGATAGTGGTCCATAGGTGGGTGGGTGGGGAGGTCTAGGAATGAAAGATATGTTTGTTCCTCTCTTTCCATAGTTGTCATACAATGAAGCTTGGTAGGAGTTTCCAAGTTATGTTCAGGATAGGACTTTTGTAGGATCTGGGTCCCCAATCCCTGATTGTGTTGATGATGTTGGTTTTTGCTCATTTGGTTCTTCTCATGAGCTGGGTGCCTGATTCCAGATTTCCTCACTGATTGGACAGTTGTTTAGGAAGTGCTCCATGGTTTCTTCTTGTTGGTAACAAAGGTGGCACATTGAGGGGCCTATGAATCCCTGTTTTTTGAGGTTGTCCCAGGTTAAGATCTTGTTATGAATTAGAAGCTAGAGGAAAGTGGAGATTTTTGGCCAGAATCTCGATTTCCATATTGTTTCCCAAATGTGATCTTTTTGAATATTTTGGAATTTTTCCTATAGAGTATAGCCATCTTTGAGTGTGAAGTTTCCATGCGGAGTATGACCCCATATGAGAATGTATGGGTCCGTGCTTACACAGATTCGCCTTTGTTTTGTTATTTTCTTCCAGTGTTGCAAGTCGCAATTAGTTGCCACTTGGAGTTCCTGGTGGGTTGATTTCCAGCTCCACCAAGGAGAGTTGTTGGGGGTGTTTGACCACAATTCTGCCACTTTGAGAGAGGATAGATCTTGGATGTGATTTTCGTAAGATCGTGGGTTTTTTTCAGTTTGAAGGGGTGGAATTTGCTTCCAAGAGTCCATCCAGAATAGTGCATTCTGGCCATTACGAATTTCCCAAAAAGCATGTTCCTATATTAATGGTTGGTTTTTCCAGGCCTAGTTCCAAATGTTGGAGCCCTGAGTTTTTTCTTGTAGCCTAATGAGTTGAGATTGATGTGTATTCGGGGCGTATTTGTGTTTCCAAATTTTTTCCCAGAGCTCAGCCAAAGTTTTGAGCCATCTCCACCATATCTTTGCTCCCATGTTGTTGTTTAATTTTCGAGGGTCCCTGAGACCTAGACCTCCTAGAGATATGGGCTTACAGACTTTGTCCCAACTGACTAAAGCCCATTTTTTGTCCAGGTTGTGGCCATGCCATAGAAAATTCCTTTTTTTTTTATGACGGATTGGAGGGCAGGTAGGGTTGAAAAGATGTAGGCAGGAATGGCCAGAAGAACTGACTTTAGGAGAATGAGTCTGGCTAGGAGATTGAGGGATCGAAAGGTCCATATGCTAACTCGATTGGAGATAGAAAGGAGAAGAGAGTCCCAGGAAATGTTTTTGGCTTCTGAATTAGAGAGAGGGAGTCCCAGGTATTGTGAGGGAAAAGAGCATATGGGTATGTTCATTAGTTGTGATATGTGTTGTTGGATGGCTTCTGGCGTATTAAAAAAGAAGAGTTGTGATTTGGCCAGATTAAAGGAGCTTTTGGACGCTTCACTGAAATCATTGAGAATGGATCTCAGTTTTTTAGCTTCTTGCGTCGTGGGGATATTCAGAAGCATTGTGTCATCAACAAATTAGTTGTGGGAGGCTATCGGTTGTAACCCGTGCAGAGGGAGGCCTTGAAGCGAGCCATTTTGAATTGAGGCTTTGATATAGTAGCCCCAGCCTTTAGACATTATGACAAATAGGAAGGGGGAGAGAGGGTCACCTTGTCTTATACCTCTCAAGGGGGAGAAGGGTTGGGAGGGAACTATGTTAACAAGGATTGAGAATAAATTTGAGGATATGAGGTTCATTGTCCAAGAGATCCACTGATTCCATGCCCATATTAAGGGTTAGGTTCAAGATGATTTGTTATCATGTTAGTTACATTGATCTCCTAAACACTTGTTTGTAATGTTAAAGTATAGACCACTATATCTAATACTTCCCATTCATGATCTAGATGGATCTTTAGGTGGCCCTAGCAAAGTAGAACCGAGGAGAAAAAAATGACCCTTAGGATAACAATGAAGCACAGGGAGATTGGACCCAAGTGGTGCATAACCACAAAGGTAGCGGGCTACAGAAGGACCTAGCCTAAAATAGTACTACACTAGTCAACCCCTTTAGGCATTAGCCTACCTCGGTGAACAAGTAGGTGATTCAACAAATCTATAAACTATCTTGGCAAGGTGGGGGGTTTGTAGGGCTTGTTCTCCTTTATCATTGCTTAAACTTTGGGTGAAGGAACTAACTAATTTATTTCATAAATGGCCATAGTATATCACTTTGGATGCATGATTTGTCCCATGCAAACCTATTGTAAGTCCAAACTCCTTTGGTGTTATCAATGGCCTCAGAGATAATGAAGAGGAGATGCATGAAATAGTTTGTTCCCAATAAAAGTTGCTTCATGGAATGTCCAAGGTTTGAGTAAACCTGGACAAAAACATATAGTCCATCAAAATATATCTTTAATTGGTAGGGTGCCAAGCCTTATGTGTTTATAAGAAGTCAAAATTACTGGTTTTTTTCTTTATACGAACTTATGCATTATTTTGCCAAGTTCTAAGAGTGTGTCCTCAAATTACTCTTATGGGAAAGATGGGCTTGCCACCCTAATGTCCCTCAACTTGCCAGTGTAATTATTGATTGTTTCCTAACCCTACTTGAATGTTTCTTTTAGATTTTGGTTGAATCTTGGTGGACATATTTCAGGATCTAAGCAATATATTTGCTTCCATTGATGTTGGTGAGAGAGCATAACTTTCACATTGGATGGTTAATAAGCTTTTAGATGCCCCTTGGTTAATTTGTGAAGATTTCGATATGATCGAAAATTAAGAGGATCGATAAATGCTCTTATCTATTAGGTTGATTCTTGGTGAAAAGGAAGAATGGAGGCCCAACTAGGGCTCTATGACCATAACCATTATTAGTGATATGATTCTTATGAGTTGTGGTCTATCTGGAATTAATTTTGCAAGGGATAAGAGCAAAGTATGTAGAGTCTAGATAGAGAAATGATATTAGAGAAAAATTATGTTTATTGTGATTCTTATAGGGCCCATTCTCTACGAGTTGATGTCATGATCACTCTATCTAATCATCAACCCATCTGATTTATCATTTCTTTGGGAGCTCGACAAATTCATATGGATAAGAGACATTACATCATGGATGTTTCTCGTTTGTAAAGACCTTGTTGTATTGCATGTATTAGAACTATTTAGAACCATCTACCTTAACATTGTGGGGAATATTGATGGATTACCAGATGGAAGATGATAACGTACATGACTATTACCTTTTCATGACAATATGCATGATATATTATGACTATTTGGTGTAACTAGAATCAAAATGCTCATTAAGACTTTGAGGATTTATCTAAGGCCCTCTAACTTGGTCTCTTTTATAAAGAAAAAAAAGCATGGGTAAGAACTCTTTGTCCTATCCTAAGATTGAGAGGAACTCATCTTTGCACTTGACTACACTGGAATAGGAAGGGGATAGGCAAACTAAGGCCTTCTTTAAAGATTTAGAAATTAAGAAGTTGGTGATAAAATGGATTCTCTCAAGATAGTGAATGGCTAGGTAACTAACCAAGCATTGAGCAAGAATATATAGCCCACTATTGAATGGTGTTTTAATCCCATGGCCTTATGGAAGAATGAGAGGAAACCATGCAACATTTCCTTGATGGTGTCTTGGTTAAGGTTTTATATGAATAAAAGTAGGCTTGTGTGTGTGTGTGTGTGTGTGTGTGTGTGTGTGTATAAACCATCATGAAGTAATATCTAGGTGTGGCAATTGACCAGGACTTCATCGGACTAACCTGATTACAAGCTAGAATCCAAACACACTTTTCAATATTACCTACAATATTTTGGCCAAATCATTGGTCGTTCATTTCAAGCACATTCTTCCCAAGGTTACTAGGCAATAACAAACAAGCTTCTTTCATGGCAAATTTATATTTTGGATAATGTAATATAATTGTGTGGGAGTGTATGGAGTGGGATCGTGCTTCAAGCCTGGGTTGTCTCATCATTAAGATTGGTTTTGAGAAGTACTATGATAGAGGTTAATGGTCATTCATCATTGGAATGTTAAAAGCATTTGGCTTTGGCTCCTCCTTCATTGGTGTTATAGAGATCCTATTTGCAGGAACTCTACTTGCCTCTCTATTAATAGATTTAAGTTTGAGGAAGTTTCTCTTTTATATTATATTAGGAAATGGTTTGTATTAGATCTAACCTCGTATGTGTTAGCCAATGAAGCCTTGCTTTATTTGATATGTAATAAGGTTTATGTGGGGCTAGTCAAAGACATCTTTCTTCTTGAAATTGATGCAGGTTAGTTGGTAAATGACCATTTTCCTTGTGACTCATTTTTACCATTCTTGAGGACCTAGTCTCTTAGGTTAGCATGATGGGATGTGTTGACACGTTTTATCTAGATTTAGGCTCAATCATTCAATGACATAAAATGCTATGTTATAGAGAAAGCTAATGCCCGATCATATATTGATTAGTCTCCAGAGATATACTTAACATTAGTTTGGGTAGGTCTTGAAATTTCTTGGCATTTCCTTTGCCTCTCGAGCTTCCCCTAAAGATTTGTGGCAAGTGATGATAGAAATGGAGGAAAAGAAAATTAATAAATTGATCACAAGGCCTCTAGCCATAATATATAAGCTTCATATATGCACCAAAAATCTAGCAATGAATCATGTTTATTACTCTTCATGCTGGATTCCCTCTAAATTAGCTTATTCGTGCCTAGAAAAGACTCTCGAGAATTTCCTTTGGGCCAATAATTCTAATTGTAAGGATTTCACAAGGTCAGTTGGGATCTTTGTTGCGCTTCTGCTCAAATATGAATTCAAGTTCAAACTCTCTATACTAAACAACTAGTGAGGGCCATGAGTGGGAATGAGGTGTGAAAAGTATTACCCATACATCATATTAGTTAAGGGGCCTCGCTAGACAAAAGTGCATAGTATGGTTTATCCTTGCAAAATATGATTGTCACCCCTACTCAAGTTAAGATTGTCCGCACCTTTGTGGTTGGAGTATTTTCAAGGCCCTAAAGCCCATTAGTCCATTCCTCATGGAGAGATCTTTCCTTGTGATATGGGCTATGTTTTAATGATCATTAATTATGGTGGTCCCCCTAGTTTTGCATGAAGGAAAATGATTGGAAATTTTTTTTCATGGTGTTTGTCCCTCCAACTATTCAATAGGGCATTCATACTACCAAATGCTTGGTTGATAGCTAAACAAGGGTATGGATCCCCTAGGTAGAGCTTAAACGTAAATTTAATATGCTCAATAAAAATACATTTATCATGGAAGATGTGTAGAGCCTAATTCCATGTGATCTAATTCCAAATTTGGGGCTTCAAGAACCTTAAGCTTTGTGTAGATAATATTATAAATAGGGACATGCTCATGGAATTGTTTAAGGATTCAAATATTATACCTAAGTATAGTATTCTAGGGGACTACTTCCTTTTGAAAAAATCATACATATACATATATAGGTGAATAATCAATAAAAAACATATAATTTACTATTAAAACTTAAAAAAAAGGTGAATTGTTATAGAGAAAATGATCAATTAGCATATATATATATATGGGTGAAAATTTGCCCTTGAAAAATATCCTAGACATGCCACGACATTTTAAAAATATAAGCTTGCTCTAGGCCACAAAATGGTTCTATTTCAAATGAGTGTTAGAATGTTGTTTGAGCATGCTTCCGTGACTAAATTCTAAAGGGGAACATGTTTTTTCTAGTAGTAAAGCCTCTAGAAACTGACCTTGGAGTCGATTTTTGCATGGTTTCTTATTGTGGGGGTCTACTAATGGAAAAAACATCAACATACCTAGGAGTGCAAAACCCACGGTGTCCCAAGTGTGGGTGAGATGAGACCTTGAAACATATTTTTTATTTTTTTCCCTTGACCAACTCCATGTGGGGTTAGGCATAAACCTTATGTTAGAAATACTTCCCTACCTCCATTTCATGGAAGGTTTATCTATTAAAAAATCATTTCCCCAAGTTTATTGAATTTCAATATGCTTAGTTACTCATTCAGTTGAAGTGATTTACTTCATATGGAAGAAACACAAAGATGTGATGTTTAATGATAAATAGTCTTCTCTCATTTTCTCATGGTATGATGATGCCCTAACATGTGTGAATTTATTCTTGTGGATTATTGTGCAAATATGAAATATTGGCATAGAGATGGAGCATTTACAGTATCCCTTGGAGTTCCAAAGTGCCCAATTGTACTATAAGTAAGAATCCACTTGCCCTCTGTTAGTTCCCATTAGCACAATTTCAACAAGGTGACAAGAGCACTTGTCGTTGGATAGGAAATCAAATTTGATATCATAGGAAGCATGGGTTTCACTAGCCCCTACCTCAATTAGGAATGATAATACCTTTTTTACCTTGGCCTTGGAAATTTCAAATAACCCCAAGCCCCCCAAGGATGATAAGGATAGCTAGGAGTAGGTTATGGATGATGCTCCTTGATGATTTGTTAAGGCCTTTCTTCTAATTACCATGATGACCCCCAATAAAATGTGGATTGTTGACATACGTGAATGTCCGAAGTCAATTTTCACATGGGAATCGTTAGATGAAGGCGCCCAAATCATAGTTTCCACCCTACGATGATTCATGATCTAGCTTGTAGTGTTAGCTTACCATTTTAGGGTTTTTTGTCTATTTGATTTTTATGTATTTTTTGGATTAAGGTTCATTGGGGTGCTTGAATACATAAACAAAATTGTAGAATAAAAATAACACAAATTAATTATAAGCTTGAGTAATGGAATCAATGAACATGCTCAGTAATCAAAATAGACATTTCTATTAATTTGCAACCATGAATTTATTGCCTTTACACAAACAAACAAATTCTAAATTTTCCATTCACTAATCCACTATGCATTAAACAAACATATTAGAAAATATAGACTTAATGGATACACATTCACAAGAAAATACTCACATAACAACTAAGAAGGGAAGCAACAAATGAATTCCATAGCTCTTCACTATAAATTTGCATATCTGATTATAACCTCCCAATGGATTACACAATCCTCCTGTTGAGTTCTTATTGCCAAAAAGATCGCCTTATGATTACCTGAATACAAATATATATAGTGTATGGATCCAAGAAGGAGTTACAAAAGTGTCTCTTCACCTTCCTTCTTGGCTTCTCTCATACCCCCTTATCCTTTCATATGTTGACTAGAATTCAAAATAATTTTGAGAAATTACAATTGCATGGATTTATTTTATAAAGCCAAACTTGTCTCTTACTTGATTGTAGATTGGGCTTAACCTACGAGCATATTCTACCAAGAAGACTTTGGTGGTGTTTGGTTCTTCTACCTGGCCAATTCAAACTAAGTGACATCTTGCACTTGAGATGCTTGTTGTTTCTTCTCTTTGGTGTATTGATGCAACAACTCTATGAGATCGCTCAATGGAAGGGGCCCTTCTTCATTTAAAAAAATGGGTCATGTATGTAGATTTTCTTTCTACTGAGTGTCAACCAAATAATTTTCATTATCTTGTTTATAGGTGTCAATATCTTCCATTGAATCATTGAGGTTATAATCAATGTATCTAATTCTAGAAGAAATAAGACCTATTTTGTATCGACTGAGTGGATGTACATTAGTAGGAGCATGGTTGTATTGTTCCTAACAATTAGCGATTTCATCCAAGTGCTATCTCTTCTTCTCCATGCCATTCACCACTCCAATTGTTGCTTTACCACCATGGTGCTAACAACCAATCCTTTGCAGGCATGTATATGTGATAGAAATCTTGGAATAACAATGTGATTTGTTCTTATTGCCTATGAGAAAACACATTGAACTTGACCATAATATTCTCTAAAGACTTATAGTAGACCACTTGATTCTTGAGATTAGCTATATATTCATTCCTTGTGATACTTGGTTTCCTCCACAAGTTTGAATATGGATTCCTTATAATATTGTGCAATTGTGATTCCAACAATGGACATTATTGTAGTAGTAGTTTGTATAGTGTCAACCACTACTAACTCTATAGTCTCAATCACAACCTACTCATCACTAGTTCTCTTCCATTTGTGGATCTACTTCGTGATGAATTTTCTTTTCATGTTAAATAAAGAAGTCTCCAAGGTTGTTGAAGAATCCTTGTCATTACTTTTGGTGGGCATACTTATGAGTAAATCTCCTAGCCAAGATGTTTTCATTGTGGTACTTGTTGCTCCACAGGATAGGCCCATGTAAACTATTGATTGATCGTATTTTATCGTCTACATACGGAGGTGCTCATGCCCCTCCTACTAATCACTTTGTGTTGAACCCTCTATGGCTTCAAGATATTTAATTTATTGGATCAATGTTTTCATCGTGGTTGTAGTTGTTCCTTTTTGCTTTATCTTATCATGATTACCCTTTTCTTTCAATGTATTTGCCATTCTAGCAATTGCTTTCTCCATATTGATGTATGCACTTTGGTTAACCTGGTGGAAGAGGGTCCAGGGTCTGAGTTTCCCATTACTTTAGGAATTGATCTCAAATAAGTTATGCTTTGTCTTATCCATTTTTGTATCCTCCTACTTTCATATTTATACAACATAAAAATCAATGTCCTACTTGCAATATTCTTCCTTTGGGAAATTGGTGGCAGTAAGGCCATATTAGACTTTGTTTCTTGAAACGATAAAAGATTTTATCTATTGGGTTGTGGATTTTTAAGGCCTTGAATTGTAGTTTATAAAATTCCATCTTATATGCTTCTTCTAATGCCAACACAAAATCTACAATAGTGAAATATAGTGAAATATCTAATGGTGAGGGGGTATGTAAGGTACATTTCTTTCAATTTGGCATTAGCTTTGAACTTGGTTGATTGGTATCCTACCTTCATGAGTACCAACTTGTATAGCACATGATTTGGTGATACATGTGGAGTTGAGGTACTCCCGTAGATGTGAATGCATGTTCTGTCTTGTTCTAGGTACTAGTCTCTTGTTGGATCCAACATGACTAGAAATTCTTTAGAAAATCTTAGGCAAGGCTTGCCAAAAACTAGCTCAAGGGAAGCAATAAATACTTTGCAAAGGTGTTCATGGTGCTCTACGTACCTTTACCTCCACAACTTATGATAATACAAGGGCAAAGGTGGAAGAGTCCACATATCACATAAGCCAATGAAGACACTCACAATGCACACTACATCTAGTACGAATGTCACCATGTGAAATTGAGGGCACTCGTCTTCAAGGTTCTCCACACACTTATTGACAATTACATTCATATTGCTCGACAATATCTCTGCCAGGATTAAGGTCCTCCACACACTTCTTGACAGTTATATTCATGTTGCAAATTCATTCTTCCTAAGGTTGCTAGGCAATAACAAACAAGCTTTTTTCAAGGCAAATTTGTATTTTGGATAATGTAATATAATTGTGTGGGAGAGTATGGAGTGGGATCATGCTTCAAGCCTAGGTTGTCTCCTCATTAAGGTTGATTTTGAGAAGTCCTATGATAGAGGTTAGTGGCCATTCATCATTGCAATGTTAAAAGCATTTGGTTTTGGCTCCTCCTTCACTGGTGCTATGGATATCCTCTTTGTAGGAACTCTACTTGCCTCTCTATCAATAGATTTAAGTTTGAGGAAGTTTCTATTTTGTATTATATTAGGCAATGGTTTGTATTAGATCTAACCTCATATTTGTTAGACAATGAAGCCTTGTGTTATTTGATATGTAATAAGGTTTGTGGGGCTTGTCAAAGGTATATTTATAATTGAAATTGATGTAGGTTAGTTGGTGAATGGCCATTTTTCTTATGACTCTTTTTTTACCATTCTTGAAGGGCCTAGTCTCTTAGGTTAGCATGATGGAATGTGTTGAAACATTCTATCTAGATTTAGGCTCAATCATTCAATGGCATAAAATGTTGTGTTATAGACAAATCCAATGACCAATACTATATTGCTTAGTTTATAGAGCTAGACTTGGCTTTAGTTTGGTAGGTCTTGAAATTTATTCGCATTTCCTTTACCCTTCAGGCTTCCCCCAAAGATTTATGTCAAGTGATGATTCAAATGGAGAAAATGAAATTAATAAATGGATCACAAGGCCTCTAGCCATAATATATAAGCTTCATATATGCACCAAAATTCTAGAAATGAATCATGTTTATTACTCTTCATGTTGGATTCCCTCTAAATTAGCTTATTTGTACATGGAAAAGACTCTCAAGAATTTCCTTTGGGCCAATAATTCTAATGGTAAAGGATTTCAAAAGGTTAGTTGGGATCTTTATTGCACTCCTACTAAAATCTGAATTAAAGTTCAATCTCTTCGTACTAAACAACTAGTGAGGGCCATGAGTGGGAATGAGGTGTGAAAAATATTACTCAAACATCATATTAGTTAAGGGGATTTGTTGGATAAAAGTGCCAACTAGGGTTTATCCTTTCAAACTATGATTGTCACCCCTACTCGGGTTAATATTGTTGGCACCTTTGAGGTCCAGAGTAATTGGAAGGCCCTAGAGTTGATTAAGGCATTCTTAATGGAGAGATATTTCCTTGTGAAATAGGTTGTGTTTTAATGATCATTGATTATGGTGGTCTCCCCTAGTTTTTCATGAAGGAAAATCACTGGGTAAGTTTTCATGGTGTTTGGCCCTGCAACTATTCAATAGGGCATTCACACTACCAAATGATTGGTTGATAACTAAAAAAGGGCATGTGTCCCCTAGGTAGAGTTTAAACTCAAATTTAGTATGGCTAATCAAAAGACACTTGTCATGGAAGATGTGCATAGCATAATTCCATACGATCTAATTCCAAATTTGGGGCTTCAAGAACCTTGGGTTTGGTGCAGATGAGATTAGAAATAGGGACACACCCATGGTTTTTTTTAAGGATTCAAATATTATACCTAAGTATAGTATTCTATGCAACTATTTTAATGTCAAAAAATCATACATATACATATATAGGTGAATATTCAATAAATAAAAACATATAATTTACTATTAAAACTTAAAAAATAGGTGAATTATTAAAGGGATTATCTCCAATTGACATACATACATGTGTGTGTGTGTGTGTGTATTAAATGGCCAAAAAATAGCCAATTGGTGAAAAATTGCCCTTAAAAAATACTCTAGACATGCCACAACATTTTCAAAATAAGTCTACTCCAAGACACAAATGGTTCTATTTCAAATGGTTGTTAGAAGGTTGTTTGAACATGTTTTGGCAAATAAATTCTAAAGAGAAAACATGGTTGTTCTATTGATTCTATTAAAATGGTTTCTGTGGTGAGAGTGGTTAATAGAATCGCTCGAAAATTCCACAGTCGTCATTTTGATTGTCAACGTTTTAGATCTCTAGTTGGATCCATCGTTCAGACAAATAGTCGAGTAGGAGAAGAGGGAGACCAAGCATAACAATATCTAAAGAGAGTATAGACAGAGAAACCCTAGAGAACTACAAACGTCGACTAGGAAACCCTAGAAAACTACAAACCCTAAAATGCTATTAAAGTATAAATAAATTTTACAATAGTATAGTTATTAACCCTAATATATAATAAGTGACAATACTATTAATAATACTCTATTAATATGTAATGATAATATAATAAAAGTAATAATACAACATAATATCTAATGATAATATAATAAAAGTAATAATATTGATCCAAGTGGATATTGGTGGCCACCCACCTATTCCAACTGGCTCCTATTGACAGTTTTTAGTTCAACACGTTCTTTTTTACTTCTTTGTAATTGTGGGTTCTACACTTTCGGGGTTGTCTGAAGCCCTACACAACTTCCATATGGAGATTGGTGGCCACCCACCTAATCCAATTGACTCATTTTGTATGTTTTCATGTTAACACATCTTTCTGTACTTCTAGGACCATTTTGGGGCCCTAAACAATGTTTGTTTGGCTTTCCATAATCAAACTATAGATGAAGTTAGAGTTTGATAGCGTAATGTGCAGTTCTCAAAAATACCTTTCCAATGGGCTATCACACACCTAAAACAGAGGTCATATGCAAAAGTTATGACCCTGGGAAGTTGAGGTACCAACTTACCCATCGGGGCCCACATAAATTTTGGTGTTTCATCTCCTAAGGTTAGGTTTTTGGATGTCTAGGGTTTTGGAATTCATGAGTAATGTTAAAAAGGCCTCTGGAGCCTCATTTTAATCATTCTTCTCAGACGGATGCGCGCAACAGCCACATCTCTTCTCAGAGATAGCTACCACCATTCGAGGGAGTTGTTTTCAGTTCTGCAGTTTTACAGTTTCAGCCTATTTCCTTTATTTAATAGAAGTTATTGTTCACTATATATATATATATATATATATTGTTTTTCTTTGTATCTCCATGTTATTGTATTCAATCTTTTATTCATTTTATTCCGCTCATAAATCCGGATCAGTGATATCAGAGTGGTCTGCTCTTCATTTATTTTTCTTCGTTCATGTCCCTGACAAGATCTGGGTATAAGATGTTGGGACTCGAACTAGTCGATCCTTTGCAATATTGGTCACGTCGATCCCAAAAACAACCCATGGGGGATGAAAATAAAGATGATGGAGCAGGAGATCCTTTTAAAATGTTGCTCGAGGAATCCCTTGCGTGACAAAGGAACACAATGATGGACAACTTTCCACAGATCCTTCGACGACTGCCCATAGGAGACACATTTTCATCAAGCGGCCATGCAACCCCCTTCAAGGTACATGTAAATTTTGATATTTCATTATTTGAAGGACTGATAGATGCAGATGTTGTAGATAAATGGTTGAATTTGCTCGAAGGGTATTTTTCGGTCCATAATTTTTCTAATAGGGAAAAGATTACTTTTGCACTCCTCAATGCCATCCCCCATGTTAAGGACTGGTGGGATACTTACTCTGAGCAAAGTGTCATAGAGGAATATGTAATATTTGTGGTCGCCCCCACATGGAATTCCTTTTGGGATGCCATTAAAGAATAATACTACCTTGTTGGAAGCTACAAGGACCAGTACACAAGATGGACCATCCCGCGTCAGGAAAGGGACCATACAATACCATATTTCACCAATATTTTCCATGCCCTGCACACCAAATTGGGTATCAAAGACTCTTAGCGACATCTAGTGCTCAAATACCGCGGTTGTCTATCAAACATAAATGGAGTTTCTAGACATCACATCATTGGGTATGGCTTATAGATATGTTGTCAAGATCGAGAAGAAATTTAAGTAGAAGAGGCGAGAGTTTGGATCTGAAAACTCCTCACAGTCAAAGCAGGGAAAAGGTGGCCCCAACCCACAAAACAAGGGACAAAGAAAATATGGCCACTCTCAGGACAACCAGTCCAAGACGCAACACAAGAAGGGTAATGAGAAGTTGAAGAAGGACACATGAAAATGGTGTGAATACCATAAAATCCCTTGGCACAACACCGAAGAATGTTACTCCAAGCAGTCATTGGTGGTCGAGATGAAAGCTTCTAAGTCAGAGGAAGATTCTGAATCTGAATCAAGTCCAGAAGGAGGGAAGTAAATTATCGATACTGAACCCATTGCCATTGTCGTTACCACCAAAGTCTAGCCAAGCGAACTAGAAGAACCAGAGGAAGGGGAATGCCTCTTTCACTCACAGATGTGGATAAGGGGGGCTCCGCTTCATTTCATTATCAATAGCAACAGTCATAAGAACCTGATCTCAGCAGAGGTTTTCAAGCGGTTGGACCTTCTGACGACACCACACCCGCAACTCTACACCATTGGCTGGCTTCTCCAAGGAAGAGATCTTCGTGTCAACCAACAATGTATTTTTACCTACGACATCAAGCCTTTCAAAGATGAGGTATTGTGTGATATTTCTCCCCTTGAAGTTTGTGATGTTCTTTTAGGACAACCATATTTGTGGAAGCGACATGTTGTGTATGAGTCTAGACCCCACATTGTTATTATTACTTTGGGTAGACAATTGTACAACATACCATAGGTAGCGCCGCCTACCGCTATTTCTTTAATCTCTGCTAAGCAATGCAGTAAGGTCATTTCACAGACTGTGAAGTTCATATTCTTTGTGATCCATGCTCACAGTAAGAAGAAGGTCGTCGCCAAATCGGTGGCCTCTACACAGAGCCTCTCTTTGCAGCAGAAGCAAGTGGATGGGATCGTGGAAGAGTACATAGACATCTTCTCCTCACCCACCAGGGTACCGACGCACTGCCAAGTCAAGCATCCAATTGATCTAACCCCTGATGCACCTCTGCCTAATGGACCAATCTATCGTCGCTCGTTGATGGAAAATGACGAAATCAAGCGCCAGATCCAAGAGCTGCTTCAAAAGGGGCACATCAGACCCAACTCCTCTCCTTACAGAAGCCCGATTGTATTGGTGCATAAGAAAGACGGGACCTGGCAGATCTACATTGACAACAAAGCATTAAATAAAATCATAGTCAAGAACCGATACCGAATTCCCCGAATTGGTGACCTTCTTGACCAACTCAAGGGGGGAAATTTCTTCAGTAAGACTGACCTAAAGTCTGGCTACCACCAGGTTCCCATTGAACCAATTGATGTATGGAAGACAACTTTCAAATCTAAAGAAGGTCTCTTCGAATGGTTGGTCATGCCCTTTGGATTAACAAATGCACCATCCACTTTCACGAGGTTGATGGATGATGTATTGAGACCCTTCACCAACTCTTTTGTGGTGGTATATTTGGATGACATCCTCATCTTTAGCAAAACTTGGGAGGAGCACATGCAACATATTCAACAGGTTTTGATCACTCTGCGGAAGCAAAAGCTATATGCCAACTTGGAAAAATGATCCTTTGGCATGAACAGGGTCCAATACTTGGGATACATTGTTGTTGAGCATGGAGTACTTGTTGATCTCGTTAAAATCCAAGTCATTCGTGACTGGCTAGCCCCGACCACACTCATCGAGCTTCAGAGCTTCTTGGGACTTGTCAACTTCAAACGATGGTTCGTGTTGGGATTCTCCCATATTGCATGGGCCCTCAACGGAGTGACCAAGGGCGGTGGCAGGGAAAATTTTGCATGGGGGAAGGAACAACAATGAGAATTTGATGATCTAAAGCATCACTTGTGCTTATCTCCAGTAATCTCCTTACTCGATATGCAAAAAGCGTTCGAGATTGAGTATGATGCATCTGCCTATGATGTAGGCACAGTTCTCACTCAACATAAGGCATCCAGTAGCATACCATAGTGAGACACTCTCAGATGCTATCCGTAAATACCCCACCCATGACAAGGAAATGTATTCCATTGTACAAGCTCGTCGTCAATGGAAACATTACATTCTGGGAAAGGAGACAATCATCCACTCTGATCACAAGCCTCTGCAGTTCATACAGACACAACGAAAGTTGCAGAACGACTGCCATCATAAGTGGTCCACCTACCTACAACAGTTCCATCTCAACATCAAGTATAAGACAGAGAGCACAAATCGTGTCATTGACTGCCTCAGTTTACCTCCCGTGGCTGCACTCACCACCGTGCTCCATTCCTGTGGGCATGCGGCATATGAGTGGCCCCAACTTTATCAACAAGATCCAGACTTCGCCACCAGCTATTAGCTCTTGGGTACATGCACGAATGCCATCGATTTTCACATTCAGGACATAATGTTATGCCATTTGGGCCATCTCTATGTTCCTACTAGCAAGCGTGCAAATCTAATTTGGGAGGCTCACTATAGTAGGATGGCAGGACATTTTGGCATGGAGAAAATTGTGTCCGTTCTACATAAAACATTTTATTGGCCAAAACTTCGACATGATGTCAGCAAGTATATTAGATCTTGCACTGCATGTGCCATTGCCAAGCCAGCCATGAAGAAGCAAGGCCTATACACACCTCTTCCTACTCCCGAGAGGCCTTGGGAATCCATCATGATGGATTACATGTATGGCCTTCCATCCACCAAGAAAGGCAATGAATGTGTATTTGTGGTAGTTGATCGGTTTTTCGAAGATGGCCATTCTCACAGCCTACCGAAAGAGCATCATAGCGGTAGATACTGCCAAGCTCTTCTTCGAACGAGTGTGGGTCCATTTTGGGATACCACAAACCATCATCTTTGATTGGGATAGAAGGTTCCTCAACACATTTTGGTCGATTCTCTGGTCATTGTTGGACACCGAGCTCACTAAATCCACTACCTTCCACCCTCAAACCGATGGTCAAACAAAGGTTTTCAATCAGATGATTGTGCATATCTTGCGCATGTATAACTCTAAGCATCTATGTACATGTGATGAGAGTCTCCACCAGCCATATCCCCTTTCAGGTGGGGCTAGGATTCCAACCCTTGGGTCCCATTGATGTTTCACTACCTCTTGCAACAACACATACAAATTCTTCCCATGTTCAGTTTGAGGCTGACAAAGCCACCAAATTCATTGAGCAGATTTAGCACATCCACCAACAGGTCCATGAGATTTTGTAGAAAGCCAATGCTAAGTACAAGCAGCGCCATGATCAACACCAAATACCACACCAGTTTCAGGTGGGAGACAAGGTCTGGTTACATTTGCAGAAAGAGTGCCTTACAGGGCCCCATCAGAAGCTTCGCCCACTTCGTTATGGGCCTTACACTATCACCAAGGTTGTGGGTAGCAATGATTTTGAGCTCAACACTCCACCCTTCCTTGGATTGCACCCAATGTTCAATGTGGACCTCCTTCGACCATATTTTCCACCATTATTGGACACCTCAGAGATCACAGAACAATTGATACCAACAGAGCTCAACCCTGAATGCATGGAACATGCATCCACTGATCAAATAGTGGACACACAGGTCAAGGGCACTCGCCAGCAGAGGATCTAGATTTATCGGGTTGTCAAGATAGGGTCGCTCCTCCACCAAGGCAAGTGGCTCACTCGAGGCCAAATTCAACAGAAATTTCCTCACCTAAAGTGGGCACTCAATGCAATGGATACCATTGCTTCCTAAGGGGGGAGGACTGATCCAGGTGGATATTGGTGGCCACCCACCTATTCCAACTGGCTCTTATTGATAGTTTTTAGTTGAACACGTTCTTTTGTACTTCTTTGTAATTGTGGGTTCTACACTTATGGGGCTGGCTGAAGCCCTCCACAACTTCCAAATGGAGATTGGTGGCCGCCCACCTAATCCAACTTATTTATTTTGGATGTTTTCATGTCAACACATCTTTCTGTACTTCCAGGGCCGTTTTGGGGCCCTAAACAGTGTTGTTTTGGCTTTCCATAGTCAACCTGTAGACATAGTCAAAGTTTGACGAGGTAATGTGTAGTTCTCGAAAAGACCGTTCCAACAGGCTATCACGCACCTAAAACATAGGTCATATGCAAACATTACGACCACGGGAAGTTGAGGTACCAACTTACCCATCGAGGCCACATAAATTTTGGTGTTTCATCTCCTAGGGTTAGGTTTTTGGATGTCCAGGGTTTTGGCATTCATTAGTAATGTTAAAAAGGCCTCTAGAGCCTCATTGTAATCATTCTGCTCAGACGGATGCGTGTAACAACCACATCTCTTCTCAAAGATAGATACCACCATTGGAGCAAGTTGTTTTTAGTTCTGGAATTTTGCAGTTTCAACCTATTTCATTTATTCAAAAGAAGTTATTGTTCACTGGATATCTGTTGTTGTTCTCTATATCTTCGTGTTATTGTATTTGGTTTATTATTCATTTCATTCCGCTCATAAATCCGAATCAAATATAGTATAATATGTAATGATAATATAATAATAGTAATACTCTACTGATATGTTATGTGATTATAATATAATAAACGTAATAATAAAGTATAATATGTATTGATAATATAATAAAATTAATAATAAAGTATAATATGTGATGATAATATAATAATAGTAGTAACAAGGAATAAATAATAAAGTAAAAAAAAGAGGAAAGGTAGGTCATTATTATAAAAACATAATAATAATGTAGTAAGTTTAGGTATGATTAACACTAGGTTAGAGTATACAAATTTTAATTATAAAAAACATGTTTAATGATATAGTATTAAAGACTTATTAATACTAAGTTAATATGATAAAGACATATAACAATATAGTATTAAAGTAATAATAGAGTATTATTAATACTAGGTTATATAGAACTTAAAATATTATTAAAGTACTATATTGACATTAGGTTATTTAGAGTATAACCGGGAGTAAATAATAATAATAATACTAAGGTTTTATCAGTACAGGGTTATAAAGATCCTAAAGTTTATTAAAGTAATAAATACTATAGTGTTATTAACATTAAAGTATAGGTGATAATTATATACAAGTAAAATTAGGTTAAAATTTTATAGAGCATAATAGAATCATAGAACTAACTTATTATTGATGAATTATTAATATTATATTATTTAGTACAAAGAATCTTAAATGCATTTATATCTATTAAAATCAAGTGGGAAAACAGAGGAAGAAAAACAAGAAGGAGGGGGAGAATCTAAGACTGGGAAGTAGGACTAAGAGAGGAAGGGAGGAAGAAACAAGGTAGAAAAAGGAAGGAAAGAAACAAACCAGAAACTTAAAAACTTAAAAATCAGAGTTAAGAGAGAAAGTAATAGAAAGGAAAAAGAAAAGGAAGAAGGAGTGTTAAGGTCCTAACCCGCACATAGGTAGATCAATGTATTCGTATGTAATAAAGGTTAATATTAATAAGGCCTTTCAATAAAATAGAATAAGACGGATGTAAGAAGACCTAATAGAAGCTTTCGCTTCTAGAAGGATCTTCCTCTAGATGCTTCTCTTAATAGACATATTTAGTATAAATAAGGGTCGAGGGTATGAAAA
>ML851950.1:34851-45881 GCA_009831015.1 Picea engelmannii
AAGGCAGATGTAAGAAGACCTAATAGAAGCTTCCGCTTCTAGAAGGATCTTCCTCTAGATGCTTCTCTTAATAGACATATTTAGTATAAATAAGGGTCGAGGGTATGAAAACCCTAGCTTGGAGATTATTGTATCAAAGCGTTGCTCGAATGGAGTTTGCCCCCTCGAAGAGGCCTGTGAACATTGCTTTCTGAATCAAGTGCTATTTCAGTTGTTGTTCTCATATTATTTCTGTGTTATTGTGGAGATTATGTTGGTTATATTACTGTTATTCTGCCATTTCTAGCATTTTATTTATGTTATGCGTATTATTTATATCTGGTATCTTGCAAGGAGAGAAAAAAACAAAAAAACAAAAAACACAACTGAAAGGAGAAGGAGGAGATCTACCTGACTCTACATGTTCACTCTAGTATTGTTGATTAATGAAATCCAGTTCTCACTGATCTCCAGACCTTGATCCCCGTTAAGATTGTTAGTGTGTTTAATGATTTCAATGGCTTCCCTAATTCTGTGCTTGAAGTAGTGATCTTCTTTGGCCAATATTTTAGTATCTTCCAGACACACATTATGCTTGATTACATTGGAATTCTCGGCTAAGGCCAAGGTACGTGTGCATAAATTCTTGATATCAGTTCCGTGCTCTTTGATCATGATTCCTTACTTGGAAAGATCATCCAATTTCCTCAATGTAACATTTACCACAATAGCACATTACCTTATAGAATCCTTTATATTGGCGGTGGTCTTAGATGTCTTTAACTGATCTCATCTTTTGTCTTATGGTTTCCAATGGTTTGAAGGAGGTCATGATTATTTCTTTCTCAAGACTTTGGAAATCTTATCAGTGACTCCTTTGATGTATGGGAGGTAGGTTGTCTTGCCAGGGTGATTTCTTATGGAACGTGGCTTACCTCATGTCCTTTCCAAGGCTCTATTGATTGCCATCCTAATATCTATTTCTTTTATCATATGCTCTATTGATTGCCATCCTAATATCTCTATTCTTATATCTTATGCTTTTGAAAACCTTGATAAGGTGATCCTTCTCCAGATCCAAGTGTTCTTCATCAAAGATCCTAATATCTTGTGGCTAGGGTGTTCAGAACTCCCATCTTTTGGATGAGATGGTGATGAGAACGTGCATGCAAATAAATCTCAGTATGTGTTTTCTTTCTATAGACTTGGTGTCCCAGGTAGCCATCTTGTTTCCTATTAATCATAACATCCAAAAAGGGAATGTTGTTGTTCTCCTCCAACTCCATGGTAAACTTGATATCATTTGAAAGGTTGTTAAGGTGCTCAAGGAATTTATTGAGCTCATCCCTCCCATGAGGCCACACTACATTAGTGTCGTCTACATACCTTTTCCATCTCTTAGGTTTTAGGGGGTATGTGTTCAGTGCCCTTTCTTCAAACTTTTCCATAAATAGGTTGGCCACATTGGGGGACAAAGGAGACCCCATTGCTATGCCACTCGTTTGTTCATAGAATAGTCCTTGGAAGCTGAAGAAGTTTGAATAAAGGAAAACTTCTGCTAATTTGGTGGTTTCTGGGTCAGTGACTTCCTTGATAATACTATTGGCTTCTCTAAGGGGTATTTTTTTGAACAAGGAAATCACATCAAATTTGATGATGATATCATTAGGTTCCACCCTTTCATTCTTGATGATTGTTATGAAGTCAGAAGAATCCTTAATAAACCAATATGGCTTACCAACCAAGGGGCCTAAAGTCTTCGCCACATATTTCGCTAGTTGATAAGTAGGAGAACCTATTGTGTTGACGATTGGTCTAAGGGGGATTCCTTTTTTATGAATTTTTAGAAGACCATAGATCCTTGGAGTTATCTCATAACCAGGAAGCAAACATTTCTTGGTTAATTCATGTAAGTTGGAATCTTTTATAACCTTCTTGACCTCCCTAGTAATTTTGGCTATTGGGTTACCAATGAGTCTTATGTAGTTTCCATTGAGCATGAGGTGCTCAATCATATTTTTTTATATTCCTCATTGTTCATGATAATAGTGGTGCCTCCTTTATCTTCTTTCAGGATCACTAAGTTTGTGTTATCTTTGAGGTTCTTCAGGGCCATAAATGATCTCTACCTATATTATTTATTAGAGGCTTTGCTCTTCTCAAAATCACAACACAATCTTGTCTAATAATTTGTTTCTCCTCATTGTTCATCAATTGAATGTTATCCTCAATGCTATAGATTATACTAACAACTAGAATGGTTTTTAGTGCCAATGAAAAATTGAGTCCTTTCTTCAAAAGATTCATCTCTACTAGCTACAAAACGTGGGAGGATAGGTTTACTACCTTTCTATTTTCACTATTGCCCGGGATCGCATCATGTCTATGTCTATCCATATTTGTGCCATGTCCATTTGAATTCAAACTATGCCCGCTCAGTAGTCATTTTAATTACCCTCGTGCATGTTGTGTGCTACACTTCCTCCTTTTTCAGCTTTCAACCCAATGTTGGAGTCCACAATATGCCATATATAAAAGTGTATTTTGTTTGCCAGTTTTAAGTGTAGAGTAGGAAAGCAAGTATAAGATCATATTAAACATGGGTGTCACTGACCCCTACCTTGGTTATGAATGGTAAGATATTTTTTGACCTTGGCCTTTGATCCAGGTGGATATTGGTGGCCACCCACCTATTCCAACTAGCTCCTCTTGATAGTTTTTAATTCAACACATTCTTCTGTAATTCTTTGTAATTGTGGGTTCTACACTTTTGGGGTTCTCTGAAGCCCTGTGCATATTTCAAGTAGATATTGGTGGCCTCCCACCTAATCCAACTGGCTTATTTTGGAAGTTTTCATGTCAGTACATTTTTCTGTACTTCCAGGGCCGTTTTGGGGCCCTAAACAATGTTTTTTTTTTTGGGATTTTCGTAGTCAAACTGTAGAAAAAGATAGAGTACACAGCTAAAATGAAGGTCGTATGCAAAATTTACGACCCTCGGAAGTTGAGGTACCAACTTACCCATCGGGGCCCACATGACTTTTGGTGTTTCATCTCCTAGGGTTAGGTTTTTGGATGTCTACAGTTTTGGAATTCATGAGTAGTGTTAAAAACTCCTATGGAGCCTCATTGTAATCATTCTTCTCAGACGGATGCACGTAGTAGCCACATCTCTTCTCAGAGATAGCTACCACCATTCCAACAAGTTGTTTTCAATAATGCAGTTTTATAGTTTCAACCTATTTTATTTATTCAATATAAGTTATTGTTCACTAGATATCTGTTGTTGTTCTCCGTATCTCTATGTTATTGTATTCAGTCTATTATTCATTTCATTCCTCTCATAAATCTAGATCAGTGGTATCAGAGCGATCTTCTCTTCATTTAATTTTTTTCGTGCATTTCCCTGACAAGACCTGGGTACAAGAAGTTGGGACTCAAACCAGTCGAGCCTTTGCAAGATTGGTCGCACCGAGCCTGAAAACAACCCATAGGGGACGAGAAGAAAGATGATGGAGCAGGAGATCCTTTTAAAATGTTTCTCAAGGAAGTCCTTGTGCGAAAAAGGAACAAAATGATGGACAACTTTGCACAGATCCTTTGACGGCTTCCCAAAGGAGACACATCTTCATCAAGCAGCCATGCAACCCCCTTACAGGTACAAGTAAATTTTGATATTCCATATTTGAAGGACTGATAGATGCGGATGATGTAGATAAATGGTTGAATCTGCATGAAGGGTACTTTTCGGTCCACAACTTTTCTGACAAGGAAAAGATTACTTTTGCACTCCTCAAGGCCATCCCCCATGTTAAGGACTAGTGGGATACTTACTTTAAGCAAAGGGCCATAGAGGAATCTGCAATATTTGCAGTCACCCCCACATGGGATTCCTTCAAGGATGCCATTAAAGAACAATACTAACCTATTGGAAGCTACGAGGACCGGTACACAATATGGACCACACTGCATCATGAAAGGGACTAGACAGTACCAGATTTCACCAATATTTTCCATACCCTACGCACCAAATTGGGTATCAAAGACTTTGAACGACATCTGGTGCTCAAATACCCCATTTGTATACATAGGTACATTCAAACATAAATGGATTTTCTGGACATCACATCATTAGGTGTGGCTTATCAATATGTTGTCAAGATCAAGCATAAATTTAAGTAGAAGAGACGAGAGTTTGTATCTGCAAAATACTCACAGCCGAAGCAGGGAAAAGGCAGCCCCAAACCACAAAACAAGGGACAAAGAAAATATGGCCACTCTCAGGACAACTATTCCAAGTCGTAACACAAGAAGGGTAATGAGAAGTTGAAGAAGGACACGGGAAAGTGGTGTGAATACCATAGGCAATGCAGTAAGGTCATTTCACAGACCAGGAAGTTTGTCTTCTTTGTGATCAATGCTCACAGTAAGCAGAAGGTCACCGCCACATCCATGGCCTCTACACATAGCATCTCTTTGCAGCAGAAGCAAGTGGACGAGATCATGGAAGAGTATAGAGACATCTTCTCCTCACCCACCAAGGTACCGACACACTGCTAAGTTAAGTATCTAATAGATCTAACTCCTGATGCACCTCTGCCTAATGGACCACTCTATCATTGCTCGTTGATGGAAAATGATGAAATCAAGCGTCAGATACAAGAGATGCTTCAAAAGGGGTACATAAGACCCAATCCTCTCCTTGCGGAAGCTCGATTGTACTGGTGCATAAGAAAGATAAGACCTGGCAGCTCTACATTGATTAAAAAGAATTAAATAAAATCACAGTCAGGAACCGGTACCCAATTCCCTGAATTGATGACCTTCTTGACCAACTCAAGGGGGAAAATTTCTTTAGTAATATTGACCTAAAGTTTGGCTACCACTAGGTTCCCATCGAACCGACTGATATATGGAAGACAACTTTTAAATCTAAAGAAGGTCTCTTCGAATGGTTGGTCATGCCCTTTGTCTTAACAAATGCACCAACCACTTTCACGAGGTTGATGGATGATGTATTGAAACCCTTCACCAACTCTTTTGTGTTGGTATATCTGGATGACATCCTCATCTTCAACATAAATTGGGAGGAGCACATGTAGCATATTTAGTAGGTTTTGAGCACTCTACGACAACACAAGCTATATGCCAACTTGGAAAAATGCTCCTTTGGCATGAACAAAATTCAATAATTGGGCTACATTGTTGATGAGCATGGGGTATATGTGGATCCAACTACCATGATTGGCCAGCCCTGACCACACTAATCGAGCTTCAAAGCTTCTTAGGACTTGCCAACTTCTACCAACGGTTCGTGTTGGGATTCTCCCATATTGCATGGGCCCTCAACCAAGTGACCAAGGGCGGTGGCAGGGAAAAGTTAGCACGGGGGAAGGAAAAACAATGAGCATTTGATGATCTGAAGCATTGCTTGTGTTCAGCTCCAATACTCTCCTTACTCGATCTGCAAAAACTATTCGAGATTGACACTGATGCATCCGACTATGTTGTACGCGCTGTTCTCACTCAACACGGTCATCCAATAGCATACCATAGTGAAACATTCTCATATACCATCCAGAAATACCCCACCTATGACAAGGAAATGTATTCCATTGTGCAAGCATGTCGTTAATGGAAACATTACATTCTAGGAAAGGAGACAATCATCCACACTGATCACAAGCCTCAGCAGTTCATATAGACACAAGGGAAGTTGCAAAACGACTGCCATAAAAAGTGGTCTACATACCTGCAACAGTTCCATATCAACATCAAGTATAAGATAGGGAGCAAAAATTATGTCGTTGACTGCCTCAAACGACCTCCCGTGGCTACACTCACCACCGTGCTCCATTTTTGTGGTCATGAGGCATCTGAGTGGCCCCAACTTAATTAGCGAGATACTGTCTTCGTCACCACCTATCAGCTCTTGGGTACATGCACGAATGCCACTGATTTTCACATTCAGGATGGACTTTATGCCATCTGGGCCATCTCTATGCTCCTGCAAGTGAGCATGCAAAGTTGATTTGGGAGGCTCACTATAGTCAGATGGTAGGACATTTTGGCGTGGAGAAAACTGTGCCCATTCTACATAAACATTTTTACTGGCAAAAACTTCAACATGATGTCAGCAAGTATATCATATCTTGCATTTCCTATGCCATTGCCAAGCCAACCATCAAGAAGCAAGGCTTATACACCCCTCTTCCTACTCCCGGGAGGCCTTGGGAATCCATCTCTATGGATTACATGTTTGGTCTTCCATTCACCAAGCAAGGAAATGATTGTGTATTTGTGGTGGTTGATCAATTTTCGAACATGTCCATTCTCACAGCCTACAAGAAGAGCATCACAACGACAGATACTACCAAGCTCTTCTTCGAACGAGTGTGGGTCCATTTTGGAATACCACAGACCATCATCTCCGATCAGGAAAAAATGTTCCTCAACAGATTTTGGTCGATTATTTGGTCACTGTTGGACACCAAGCTCACTAAATCCACTGCATTCCACCCTCAAACCGATGGCCAAACAAAGGTCATCAATCGAATGATTGTGCACATCCTGCACATGTATAACTCTAAGAATTCGTGCACATGGGATGAGAGTCTTCCTTATGTTCAACACAACTACAACAGGGCTCTCCATAGCTCCACCGGCCTGATCCAGATGGATGTCGGTGGCCTCCCACCTATTCCAACTGGTTCATTTTGGTAGTTTTTTTCCTAGTTTTCGGGTCCCTGACTTGTAAGGCCGTTTTGAGGCCCTAAATAACGTTTTTAGGGGTCGCCACAATCGAAAATGCCCTTTGATATATTGCAACAAAATGTGTTTTCCTCAGATAGACCTTTCCAACCGGCTATCGTGTGCCTAAAACAAAGATCGTATGTAAAAGTTACGACCCCGAGAAGTTGAAGTACTAACTTACCCAAACGGGGCCCACATGACTTTTGGCACTTCATCTCCTAGGGTTAGGTTTTTGGATGTCTAGGGTTTTTGACATTCCCGTTTATTGTAAAAAGGCCTTCAGAGCCTCATTGTAATCATCTTCTAGTGATTGAGCGTAGCTCTCACATCTCTTCTCAGAGATAAGCTGCCACCATTCCAACAATCTTGTTTTCCACTGCACTTTACAGTTTCAACTTATTTCCTTATTGAATAAAAAACCAATTTTACCGTATCTTTGTTATTCTGTGTTAAGCATATTTTAATAATATGTATTCATTTCATTATGCTCATAAAATCTGGATCATAGCCATAGCCCCTTTTAGGTGGGGCCGGGATTCCAACCGTTGGGTCCCATTGATGTTGCACTACCTCTTGCAACCACACAGACATATTCTTCCCATGTTCAATTTGAGGCCGACAAAGCCACCAGATTCATTGAGTGGATTCAACACATCCTCTAACAATTCCATGAGATTTTGCAGAAAGCCATTGCTAAGTATAAGCAACGCCATGATCAACACTGGGTATCACACAAAATTCAGGTGGGAGACAAGGTTTGGTTACATTTGCAGAAAGAACGCCTTACAGGGCCCCATCATAAGCTTTGTCCACTTCGGTATGGGCCTTACACTATCACCAAGGTTGTGGGTGACGATGTTTTTGAGATCAACACTCCCCCCTTCCTTGGCTTGTACCCAGTGTTCAGTGTGGACCTCCTCCGACCATATTTTCCACAATTATTGGATACCTCGGAGATCGCAGAACAATTGACACCAACATAGCTCAACTTTGACTGCATGGAACATGCATCCAATGATCAGATAGTGGACACACAGGTCAAGGGCACTTACCAACAGAGGATCTTACTTTATCGGGTTTTCAAGGCAGGGAAACTCTTGCACCAAGGCAAGTGGCTCACCCGTAGCCAAATTCAACAAAAATTTCCTCACTTTATGGGGGCACTCAACGCAATGGAGACCATTTATTCCTAAGGGGGAAGGACTGATCTAGGTGGATATTGGTGGCCACACACCTATTCCAACTGGCTCCTCTTGACAGTTTTTAGTTCAACACGTTCTTCTGTAATTCTTTGTAATTGTGGGTTCTACACATTTGGGGTTGTTTGAAGCCCTGCACAGCTTCCAAGTGGAGATTCGTGGCCTCCTACCTAATCCAACTGACTTATTTTGGAATTTTTCATGTCATTACATATTTCTGTAGTTCCGGGGCCATTTTGGGGCCCTAAAGGTACAGGGGGGAGGACTGATCCAGGTGGATATTGGTGGCCACCCACCTATTCCAAGTTGCTCCTCTTAACAATTTTTAGTTCAACACATTCTTTTGCAATTCTTTGTAATTATTGGTTCTACACTTTTGGGGATGTCTGAAGCCCTGCATAGCTTCCAGGTGTATATTGGTGGCCTCCCACCTAAAGCAACTGGCTTATTTTGGAATTTTTCATGTCAATACATCTTTCTATACTTCCAGGGTCGTTTTAGGGCCCTAAACAATGTTTTTTTGGTTTTCCATAGTCAAAATATAAACAAAGTTAGAGTTTGAATACATAATGTGTAGTTCTCAAAAATACCTTCCTAACGGGCTATCACACACCTAAGACGAAGGTCGTATGCAAAATTCACGACCCCAGGAAGTTGAGGCACCAACTTACCCATCGGGGCCCACATAACTTTTGGCATTTCATCTCCTAGGGTTAGGTTTTTGGATGTCCAGGGTTTTGGAATTCATGAGTAATGTTAAAAATACCTCTGGAGACTCATTGTAATCATTCTACTTAGATGAATGCGCATAGCAGCCACATCTCTTCTCAGAGATAGCTACCACCATTCCAACAAGTTGTTTTCAGTTCTGCAGTTTTACAATTTCAACCTATTTTATTTATTCAATAGAAGTTATTGTTCACTGGATATTTGTTGTTGTTCTCCGTATCGTTTTGTTATTGTATTCAGTTTGTTATTCATTTCATTCTGCTCATAAATCCGGATCAACCTTGGCAATATCAAATAACCCCAATCCCCCCAAGGATGCTAAGGATGGTTAGGCTTAGGCTATGTATGATGCTCCCTAATGATTGGTTAAGGCCTTGCTTTTGTGACCATGATGACCCCCTATCAAACGTGGGTTATTGTCACAAGTGAATGTACCAAGTCAATTTTCACCTGGAACTCATTAGATGAAGGCACCCAAACCATAGTTTCCACCCTAAGATGATTCCTCTAGCTTGTGGTGCTAGCTTACCCTTTTGGGGATTTTTATCTATTTGATTTTTATGTGTTTTTTGGAGTAAGGTTCGTTGGGGTGATTTAATACACAAAAAAATATAATATTAAAATAATGTAACTGAAATATAACCCTGAGTAGTGGAATTAATGAATATGCTCATAGATTGAAATACATATTTCTATTCTTTTGCAACCATGAATTTATTGTATTTACACAAACCAACAAATCCATAATTTTATAGTCATTAATCCAATATGTGTTAAGCAAACATAATACAAATTATAGACTTAATGGTACAGATTCACAAGAAAATACTCACTTATCAATCAAGAAGGGAAGCAACACACAAATTACATAACTTTTCACTACAAATTTGCATGTCTAATTATAACCACCCAATGAAATATTCAAACTTAGACTACAAAATCCTCCTCTTGAGTTCTTCTTGCCAAAACAATCCCCTTATAATTAGTTGAACACACACACACACACACACACACACACACACACACACACACACACACACACACATGTTTCTCGAATTATCTCCCCTCTTCCAACCAACTCTCAATTATCTTAATAGGGTCATGCTTACTTGAAAATCCTTGCACAAATTATTTATCTAATATCATCTTGGGTGGGGAATTTTGTAGATAGACTTGAGGGTGTGAGGAGCATATGATTCGATCCATGTTCCATTATTAGAGTAGATGTTCTTCTCTTAAGTATTTTCTCTTTTGATCAACCATCGAATTATGTATATGCATGGGAGGACTTATAGCATCATTGTGATTCTATGTAGCTAGGATAATTGTACCATATAGTTCATATGTGTGGTTTGAATAATGTTTCCTTTATATTTTTTCCTCCATTTCTTTGCCTTTCTTATGAGGAATAAATTTGATGGTGGGGAAGCTCTATGGTATGTCCTAAACAAGTTTCCAAATGTCCAATCACACTACACATGGATATTTGGAGAGGTGTCATTGAAGGTGGAATTGGATTTAAATGTTGTTAGCTCCTCATCTTCCTTCTTTGTAGACATTTAATTCCCTTTCTTCAGAGTCATGTCACCCAAGATGCACTTTTACCAAAACTAAACACAACAATTAAACATTGGCTTGAAAATCAAAGCATATACAATATGCATGGATGCGAGAGCTCATACGCAAGTTTCATAGTAAAACACATAGCCAACATAAAATCACAATATAAAACATGATAAGAAACTATTACCTTCCAGTTTGTGCCTAATCCCTAATGTTATGAAAGGATGATGGAAATAAGCAAATTCAATAGATTATCCCACTTCCACTCACAAAGGTTTAAGTGATTTGGTAAATCACATTGCCTCCAATGAGTATTCACAACTCTCTTGGTGAAATTCATGAATCTATGAGGATGAGGGGTTCATAATTATGCCATCGAATGTCTTAGACACTCTAAGTAGTAACACAAAATGACAAGAGCATTAGTATGCATATAAGGATTCTATAGAAAGCTTAGGATAGTTTCTAGGAATGAGAATATAGGGTTCACTCAACAAAGAACCTATGTTCCTTTACATTCACCTACTTACAATGTGATAATACTCTAATTGTTTCAACCTGAACCAATCTACCCTTTCATTATGCTATAATATTGAATTCTAAATTAAATAACTTCCTTGGTGTGATTGGCATGGCTCACTAGAAGGTGAGAAAACTGAATTAGTGATTACAACAATGGTGCTCAATGCACTCGCACTAATAGAACCAACATCAGGATGAGGCTCCAAACTCACCAATTGCCTATACTCTTGTTGGATGTTGGGTGCAAAAAACTTATATCATAATGGAGATGGGGATGTCTTAGGC
>WSFP011374171.1:0-30698 GCA_009831015.1 Picea engelmannii
TAATTAGCTTGTTATATATTATAATAGTAATGATATTTATCAAGTGTGATGGATAAGACTCTTCGAGAGTGAGTCGAGATATATAGACCCAAGATGGGGTCAAGAGATTAAATGTATCAACTGGATGGATGCTATAATAGGCATATATGCTTATGATCTACTTTGGTTATTTGGACAATGTTATATAATGTTTTGATAATAGATCTGTGCAAGAACAGAGGTTATCCTAGCCAACCAAGCCTACACATAGGCAGAGACTATGAGAAGGAGGTGTGGTAGGGGATCTACAAGGAGAGATGGCAGTTTTCCCACCTACTAGAAACTACCTCCATGTAGAGTAGGTTGAATTACATATGTCCTCACCCAGAGGATTACATGATGTTATGAGATCAGGCCGCGAAGGTTTCCTATTAGGATCAACCTATGAGCACACAATAAAGGGGTAGAGTCCTTATTCCTTAGTAGACCATGAGTCTCTAACCAACAATAAACAAGATGCAATTAAGATGGTCTCAATCACATAATATCAAATCCCTCTCCATATCAATATATGCATACAAAGTTGGAGTGATGATGGCCTCACCCTTTGGTATTGTTTAGGATTCCTTGTTCCAAAATAGATAAAAATATGTTATGTGCATGCCATTTAGAAACAATATTCACGTGGATGGAGTGTATTCATTTAAATAATGATCTAAGTGCTCTTTTTTAAATAGAAAATGCATTGATGAGTAAATGTAATGTCCCCAACCAGGCTAGGAGGGGGAATTATGTTTTCTATTCCGAATTTGTTATTCCTTCTTATGTGAATGTGTTGTTAACTTCTTACAAATAGTTTGTTCAATGAGGAATATTGTCAAACATATAGCATACATCCATTACACAGAAAATAGAACAGATAACATCGCATCTTATTATGGATGGAAACTCACAAGACCAATACAATGATATCTAATGGTTGTAATAACAGTTGTAGAATAATCCTAAGCAACACAAATCTAATGGCTTCTAGGAAGCTACATAATCTACTATAGAAACAACACAGGAAAACTTGGAATGATGCCAATCCATTGTCCCAAGACTCACCGAGCCCAACACTGTTATGATCCAGTAGTACCCATTCTGCAAGCGACCTTCCAATCATTTCATCAGCCCCTCATAAACCCGATCTGGAAAATGGTTGTAACCCCAATGTGCAGAGGTCCTTGTGGGACAAATGTGAGGCGTCTGGTGGGGCCTCACGAGACAACCCTAGCTCAACCTGCGGAGGTGCCGCCTCCTACAAATGCATGAAAACCCTCTAGCACTTGTTGATATGACACTCGACCTCCTCCTAAAACTTGCCCCAAACACCCTGTGCAAGCCGATATGCCTCCCAACTCTCTGTAGCAAGAAACCAAACACAACAATGAACTTCAATGAGAACTCTGGATGAATTCTCCTCTTTGTCTAGCTAGGGTGGATATTGCACCACTGAAACTAAACCTGCAGTGGAAGGGTTTTTCCCAAAACCCCAATGAAAACACTATCTATAAGAGCACTCTAATAAGATATCAAATTATAATGCTAAATAAAAGGGTTACCTCTCTATTTATCCTTCCTTGGGCCTTCTAGATCTTTCCTGGTTACTTTATTTTTCCGTCCAAATCCAATTAAATATAATTATTTATTTTATTTAATGTCACTTTTCGGATTTGTCATCCTTTTAACTCAGTGACACCAGATAAATCACTTGAATCCCTTCTTCTTATTGACTATATCCTACGGGATTCGTATAGGCTATTAAGTCATCCTCCATCAATTGGAAGGGAACATTACAGTCCTCCTTTCCCAAAATTGCTTGTCCTCAAGCAACTCCAAATCAGGGTGTTGTAAGATCTGGTCTCCTTCCTAGGTAGCATCTTTTGTGGGAAATCCTCTCCATACAACCAAGTATTCTCGAATGACCCTGCTCCTTAGTCTTCGTTCCCTGACATCAACAATCCTCTCGGGAGCTAGAACCAACTGTCCTTCCTCATCAAGTGGAGGAATATATGTTGAAGCAATGACCTATTGTCCCAATGTCTTCTTGAGGTCGGATACATGGAAGGTGTTGTGGATCCTGCTATCCTTTGGTAGCTCCAACTCATATGCTACTTCCCCAATTCTTGTGACTACTTTGTAGGGTCCATAAAAATGAGGCTTCAACTTCTCTACACCACTCTTCTTCAGTGATGACTGTATGTAAGGTTGCAACCTCATAAAGACTAGATCTCCAACCTCAAAGTTGCATTCTACCCCGTGCTTAGCTGCATACATCTTCTTTTGATTCTTACTGGCTTGCAAATTCTCCTTCAGGACTCTCAAGATATCTTGGCTTTCTTGTAACCATTCTTTGGCCTTGGGAGCTTGGCTCTCACAAAACTCCAAATCCATAAAAGATGGAGCATCATAGCCATATAATGCCCTGAACAGGCTCATCCAGATGTACATATGATGAGTGATGTTGTAGCAATGCTCCCCAAGATGCAACCACTTTATCTATGCTCGCTGCTTCCCTGACACATAGTTCCTTAGGTATGCCTTGATCCATTTGTTTACTATATCAGTCTTCCCATCTGTCTAGGGATGATAGATAGTGCTAGGTGTTAGCTCTGCCTCAGATAATCTGAACATCTCCTACCAAACTGCACTGAAAAACCTATTATCCTGGTCAAAGAATATGTTCCTCGAGAGACCATGGAGTTTGAACACCTCCCTAAATAATAGATTTGTTACTTGAGATGTGATGTACTATGTAGGAATAAAAAATAAGTGTGCATATTTAGTCAATCTGTACACTACCACGTAAATACAGTCCATTCCCTACACATTTGGTAATCTTGTGATGAAGTCCATGGAAATGTTTTCCCACTTATGCTCTGAAATCGGCAATGGATGAAGTAGTCCTGCAGGATGTGTGAACTCTGACTTTTTCTGTTGAAAATTCATGCACTCCCTCACATGAAAAAGTACATCCTCCTTGAGACCCTTTCATGAGAACCTCTCCCTTACATGCTTGTAGGTCTTCAGGTACCCTGGTTTCCCTGCCAGTGGTATATCATGTACTGCCCTCAAAATATTATCCTTGAGTGTGGACTTAGGGACTTGAGTGTGGAGGAAATGTAAAATTGTGTGATTCAATCTAAGGGATCAAGCCCACATTTTTGGACAAAAGCCATTAATTGTGCTAATAACATAGTCAATCATTGTCCCACAAAGGATTAAAAAAATATAACATCGTGAGAAGCATGGAGTAAAATTAAGCCACATGTAAGCCACATCCATGTGTTTGGTAGTGAAGCATGGGCTCACATTCTTGATGAGAAAAGGAAAAAATTACAACTTAAAAGTGAGAAGTGCATTTTTTGGGGATATTCTGAATATGTAAAAGGTTATAGACTTCTTCAACATCATTCCATTGAAATTATTATTAGAAGAGATGTTAATTTTAATGAAGGTCGTTGGACCTATGAGCCTAATTCAACGTTCGTGCTATCTTTGGTCTGCAAACCATCTTTTGCATGTATTCTATCTTCTATTCCCAACCTTTCTATTAATGATCATACTATGGTTTCTTCTTTAGATGATGATAGTGAGAATGAAATACCACCTTCGCTTGCTCACCTTCCTCTAGTTGGGTCAATTGAACATGAACCTACACCAACACCATTGCTTCCTAAATGGTTCTATATAACATGAGAAGTAGCTAGTGATTTTATTGGTGATCCTACAAATCAACATCATGCATGTTCATATTTCTAGTGAGCCTTCTGTATTTTGGCTTAAATTTCCAAGAATCATGATCAAGAAAAACTTTCATAAGCTTCTGGCCATCTAGAATGAGACACAACAATGAATGAAGAATGCCATTCCTTAATGATGAGCGATACTTGGGATCTTGTTTCTCTTCTGAAAGGAGGAAAACTTGTTATATGTAAATCGATCTATATAACTAAGTATACATCGAATCAAAGTGTTAAAATACATAAGGTCTCGTTAGTTGCCAAAATATTTTCTCAGGTTAAAGGGATTGACTATAATGAAACCTTTTCACTCGTAGACAAAATTAATTCCATTCATCTTATTCTCTCCCTTTCTACCTCACATAAATGGGAGGTCCATTAGATGGATGTTAAATCCACCTTCTTGCATGGGAATTTGCAAGAAGAAATCTACACAAAACAATCTCTTAGTTATGTTTAGAATGAATTTGGCCTTTTTTTCCACCTTAATAAGTCTCTTTATGGCCTTAAGAAAGCTCCTTGGGATTGGTATGCCAAAATTGATAGATTTCTTCTTGACAACAGATTTTCTAGATGTTATTTTGACCCCAATGTCTATGTTGTAACCTAGGTCTATACCCTTACTCCTCCTCTCTCATTTCCCTATACCTTCATCAAAGCTTTCCTCTCCTGGTTGATGAAGTCGGTTTCCCATATGTTCAATGACCTAGTTTCCCTTATTGAATTGTTTGAATGATTCTTTGTGCCAATTTTTTTTTTTTTTCCTTGAAAGATAATTGCATGTTTGGTTTGAGTTCGAAATACTTGTCATCATGTTTTCCACTAATTGAACATGAAGCAGGCCCACCAAGCCTTTCCTGTGTGTAGGAGACATCCAGGTTCGTCAATTCCTTTGTATGCACAATAAGAAACCATGAGAAAAAATGCATCATTTAGAGCAGTCCATTTAGGGCTTGAAATACAAGCAAATAAATGGGTTCAATTTTCAATCATCAGATCAAACAAATATTAAGTCACAACCGTCAGATATCATTTGAGAGAGATCAATGGTGGGGAGGCATTGCGAGGATTGAGAAGAAAATTAAATTTTCTGCAGGTTGTGATCCTGCAATTGCTAAGTATCGTGGATCTTTCTAGATCAACATATCAATGGTGCATATCGATCCCACTATGAATGAGCATCTTCACATTGCAGGGATCGAGAATCAAATTAAAGTTTATGCAGGTTGTGAGCCCGCAATCGCTCATGATCGTTGATCTTAAAGCAAGGGAAACGTGTCAGGCGATCTCATACTCTGGGAGGAAACAAGCAGAAGTTGAGTGAGTAAAGGAATCCTGAAGGCCCAAAGCCTGGAGTTCATCTGGACCGTCCATCAACAAAATACGACACTTCAGAGTATTGCGCGAGCAAGCAGAAGAAAAATCTTGAAGCCCGAACTCCTGAAGTGAATCTCAGTTGTCCAAAACAATAGGACACGTGGAGGAAGATCTCTCACTTTGGAGATATGACACTCCAAAGGATTGTAAGAACTATGCATTGAAAAGGCCCGAAGCCTGAACTCCCGAAGTGAATCTTGGTCATCCAAAACAAGATGATACGTGGCACCATATCTCTCACTTCGGAGATATGACACTTCAGAGGATTGTAATAACTATGAATTGAAAAGGTTTGAAGCCCGAAATCCCAAAGTAATTGTGGAACGTTGATCTCAAATCAACAAGAAATGTTGATCTTTGCAGCAGGTAAGAAAGGAATATCTCACGAAGCCCGAAGTCCAGAGAGCCTACCACGTCAACCAGGGATGTACTTCTTCGAGAGATTTCCAAGAACAACATTCATAAACTCCTGAAGCCCGAAGTCCCAAGAGCTTGCCACGTCAACCGGACCCGTACTACTCCAGGAGTTATACAAACTTTGCATCTAAATTGGCACCATCACTAAATCATATAGGGGATTTCTAATATGGCAGATGGATAGAACTTTAGCAAGGGTGCTAAAGTAGCAGGGTCACCCGGATCATAGATTGTGACAAGATTGACAACCACACTTCATTGCCGGGATGGAAAATGCTCGAACGTTAATTTTCCAGAGCGGTCCCGCAATTGAAACCATGGTATAGCTTATGAGGTACGTGGAAGTTGGTGGTGGATTGTGGGATTCAGAGTGGTGTGGATCCAAACCACCCTCAAAAATTTCCACAATCATGTGCTTATATGACGCCAAGTCACCACGTCACTCCGAGAGATTTTCATGTTGCACAACCACTTGTCTTAAGTGGCCTCCAACAACACGTGTGCATGCCATGATCAATGCAGAACTCAGCTCTGTCACTTAAAATTAGTTTATGCCATAGTCTCGGTTCATTCCAGTGCTCGCATCAATCCAGTTTTAGCACTAGTGTCAGTTTTCAATTATTCATTTCAAGACTCTGTTTAGTTTAAAGAATAATAAGTGGTATTTTATGTGTGATAAGAACCACTCTTTTTTATTAAGTCAAGTGTGAAGTATACATTATTGTACTCCAACAGTGTTTTAGTCAATTTAATTAGTCCTTTTACAATTGTTAATTTATATTTAAGTCTCAGTCCCAGATCGACGAGAGCCTCTACAACTCTGATAAATATGCAATTTCTATATGTTTTGAGTGGTTGGATTTTTTGGAAAGGATAGCAATACATCAGACTGGTTGGACCCATTCTATGCATGGATTAAATCTCTCTATCTAGTGAATATACTCTTGATGAAAGTGTTTCGTTCAAATCTTCATGTGTTTTTATCTTATCTTGAATGTAGTTTTGATTTGTGCAAAGTACATTTCATTTCCTTCAGTTATTGTATAACTTGTCTTTATTGATATGCAACCTATGAAAACAACCAATGCTTGGTGAAGATTTGTTTTTATTGCAACCTATGGGAGCAATTGCATTTTTTATACACGTTTAATGTCCTGAAATGATATTTTAAGTATTGAACTTCTTGCACTGGATTATTCATCGAGTAATTTGTTATTTCCCTTTGTCTTATATTATTTCACTTGTATGTCATTAGTGTGCCACCAGCCAAGGAGGACCCTCATCTATATCATTTTTCCAACCCAACCATGCTCCTGTCTTGGTAAAACCAACCATTTAACTGACCCAAACAACCAAATTATCAAAAGAATAATCATCCCAAAACTTGAGGTGGTCTAGCTTTCCCCTTTAGCAGTCAGGTGAAGACTTTAGGACCAACATCTTATGGCACCATTGTCGGGGAACGGAGTAACGAAATATATTTCTCTGGGAGAACGACAACTATCATATTTGATCTTTGATGGCGAACAAAGACCAAACACATTTATACTACATATCATTCACCTGGTGACTCCATGGTTAAAGAATCCAGTGGCGACTCCACTAAGTAAAATTTATGAAAGAAATATTGGCGCCCAGAAAGGGACTCAACAGATATAAATATGAACGCATCAAAGCCACCAAGGTTCATCCTAACCCTGAGAAGGACACAGTAGTCTCTGATCTAGAAAGGGAACTAAGAAAATCCATCGTAGCTCAAAGATATACCTCCCCCCTAAAGGGTAAATTTGTGCTCAAAGAGTCTACTTATCTTCATCATCATAAGTAGCTTGAATTTGCTAGCCATGAGAATTACAATTCCAAGGAACATTAGACATCTTCAACTCCTGACTCTACTTCATCATCTAGTCTAGCATCCACCCCTGCAGCTCCCATAAATCTTCAGATTCCTATTGCCCAAGCCATGGCTACTAATAGGATGAATGCCATAATTGTTTCTAGGTATGCACCCCTAGTTCTTCCTGTAGGCTTACATGCACTCCCAGCTGCAAATTACATGAAATAGTTACCAAGATATAATGGGGAAGGTGATGTCATAGTTGAGGAACATCTGATAGCCTTTTAAAACTTTGTAGATAACTTTAACATTGACTATGAAGATGTGTGGATGAGGTTTTTTGTGCGGAGTCTGGATGGGGAAGTAAGGAAATGGTTATGGGGTCTTCCTCCAGCCTCCATTGCAAATATTGAGGCGTTAGATGAAGATTTCATAAAGAAAAGGGGATATAGGAGAGATTTTTTCTACTACATCATTGAGTTTGGGGATCTAAAGAGAAAGAATGGTGAATCTATTTTAGACTTCACCAAGAGATTCAATAAGATGTATGGTAGAATCCCAGGTGAGATCAAACCAATTGAATCCTCTACCAAGATCACTTATGCCAATGCATTTGCTGCAGAGTTTTACCTTCTGCTGAGGGAAAGAAGATCCACCACGTTGTTGTACTTGCATGAAGTAGCCATTGAGGTTGAATCCAATATCTTGGCATGATACAGGTTAAAAACTAGGTCTGATAAAGACAAGAAGAAACTGAGGGAATATTCGCCTGCCTCCTCTAGCTCGGCCACATCTAATCCCAAACTTGATGAAATGACCAAAACTTTGAAAGATCTAACATCTCAAATAGCTAAGCTGAAATGGGAATCTAAACAACCAAACAGATCTTTTCAAGGGGCTGGAAATAGAATCCAAATCAGTTCAAAAGGCCTAATGATGCACCTCAGATAATGCAAAAAGAAAGGAGGAATGATGATGATCAAAGGGTAGTGCCTCCTTTCCAAGACAATCATATTGAGGAGATAGATGTAGACACTGATGTTGTAGATGATATTGTTGTACTTTTCAATGAAACAGATTATTATACTAGTCACTTAATGTGGAAAGAATATGAGGTAGCACAAATGTCAAATCAGTTTGATAATCAGATAGAGGAACAGGGATTTATTCAAGGCCAACCCCAGAAAAAATATGATTTCAAGACAAGAGGGGGATCTCCCAAAGCCACTACCTTTGATCAAAACAAAAAGGTTGAAGTCCATGCCAATCCAAATCCAAGGAAAGATATGTCATCTAAAGCTCAACAACTTCTCCCGCCTAAACCCCCAGTCCCTGAGATAAAGGAAGATGATAAGACACCAACCTCTTTCATCCAAGATCATGAGTTGAGCAAGATCAATATCCCTGTGCCTTTGATAGAACCGATAAAGAATGAACCTTTCAAAAAATCCATCATGAAATTTTTGTAGCCAACTCCTTCTCTTGTATCTTCTAATGTAATTAGTATGCAGGATGAGAACCCATCCATTACTGTGGGTCCACACATAGAGGATGGATCTGATTCTTCTCCACCATTCTATATATCTTTAAATGTCCACGATAAGATCATGCATAACTGTCTTATGGACTCAGGAGCCTCGCACAATGTTATGCCCAAAGTTGTTATGGAAGAACTAGGTCTAGAGATCACCAAACCATACCAGGACTTTTACTTCTTTGATTCTAAGAAAGTAAAATGTCTGGGACTGATAAAGGATATGGTGGTTTCTTTGGCACAATTACCAATGAAGAGTGTACTGATGGACATTGTTGTGGTTGACATTCCCCAAAAATTTGGTATGCCCTTATCCATAACTTGGGCTAAGAAGGCTGGAGGATCATTAGAAATGGACCTCACTTACACCACCATCCCTTTGTTCAGTGGGGAACATAGGAGGATATACAGAGATGTTAGATTAGCCTATATCATCAGTGACCATCAAAACCCAAGCAATCACCCAATTTATGATGTGGAGAATGAGATCGAATCATCTTTGTTTTCATTTAAATGTTGATGAACCCAAAATATCAGTTAGCCAATGCAAAGATCAACCACTGACAGATCAACAAGACAAAGTATGGAAGATGTATTTCGATGGCTCTTCATCAAAGGAAGGATATGGGGCATGTATACTCATTTCCCATTCACAAGAGGTAATAACACTCTCTTATAAGATTGAGTTTGAAACTACTAAAAATATAGTTGAATATGAAGCTCTGGTGTCAGGATTGAGGGCTTCCAAAGACATGGCCATTGACTGTCTAGTAGTTTTTGGTGATTCTGAGTTAATCATCAATCAAGTTAAGAACATCTATCAAGCTAAACAATAGAGGCTCAAGCAATACAAAAATGAGGTATGGGACCTGATCGACAATTTCTTTCTAGCATTTAATATATCCTTCATCCCCAGAGAGGATAATCAAAAAGAAGATTCTCTAGCCTTGGATGGCAGTACTTTTAGACCTCCCCTTGGTCCAAATATTAAATATCAGGTGGAAATCAAGCATAGGACAGCCATACTAGACAACATAAAGCATTGGCAAGTCTTTAGTGATGATTTAGAGATGTAGAGGTTTCTACAGACCATTGATGAATTCTCCAATATCTCAATCGACCAAGAAATCCAAGAGGTTGAAAATAATGAATTAGAAAATCAACAAACATCTCATCTTCTAAAGACAGTAACTAGCCACGATATTGTGGAGCTGAAAATAAATCACATTCCATGAGGACTAGTGCCACTGGAGAGGTTGTTTGACAGTAATGATGTTTCCAGAGAAGATGACATGAAGGATCAAGAAGAATACGTAACAGATTGCAAGATTGGGACCATTGAGAATCCCAAGCTCATCAAGATGTCTAAAGCATTAGCTGCAGAACAAAGGGATAGGTATGTAAATCTCATCAAAAAGTTCGATGATACTTTCGCTTGGTCGTATGAGGATTTAAAGACATTTGGCACTGACATTATCCAGCACAAGATAACTCTGAAGGTTGGCTCCAAGCCATTTAGGGAAAATATTTGGTAACTTAATCCCATGCTAATGTCCATAATCGAGAGAGAGCTTAAATGAATGTTGGATACAAGAATTATTGTACCATTGAGGTACTCAAAATAGGTGGCCAACTCAGTACCTGTGAGAATGAAGAACGGGGAGATATGCTTATGTGGTGATTTCCAAAATCTCAACAAGTGTTCTCTAAAAGACAATTACCCCCTCCCCAAGATGGATCATATTTTACAAAGGTTGGTAGGTTCCCATACGATTTCCTTGTTAGATGGATACTCTGGTTATAACCAGATAGCGATGTGTGAAGAAGACAAAGAAAAAACAACATTCATCACCCCATGGGGAACATTCATGTACGACAAGATGCCTTTTGAGATGATGAACATAGGGGCCACTTTTCAGAGGGCCATGGACATAGCTTTCATGGGGGGGAAATACAAATTTATGGTTATATATTTGCATGACATCACCATTTTCTCCAAGTCTAATGATGAACATTTGCAGCATCTGGAGCAGGTTTTCGGGAAATGTCAAAGATACAGAATATCTTTGAATCCTAGGAAGTCTCACTTTTCCATGCTAGAAGGGAAACTCCTAGGCCACATCATATCAACATAAGGTATAAAAATTGATCTGAAGCAAGTCGATGTCATTCATGAGAATTAAATCCCCAGAAATAAAAAGGTTATCGAGTCTTTCATTGGCAAGATAAACTTCCTAAGGCGCTTTGTGCCAAATTTCGCCAAAATCCTGAAGCCTATCACTAATATGTTGAAGAAAGATGTTGTGATAAAATGGTCACTAGAGGAAAAAGCAACATTCCAAAGTATCAAGAAAGCTTTAGTTGAATCCCCTGTATTAGCCATCCCTGACTATACCAAGGATTTCTTCATTTTTTATTTTTCTTCCGAGGAGACCATTGTTGTTGTACTATTGTAGAAGAATGCAGAAGGGCATGAACAACCCATAGCCTTTTTTAGCAAATCTCTCTGAGATGTTGAGCTGAGGTATGATATATTAGAAAAGAAATCTTATGATTTGGTCAAAGCACTCAAGGCCTTCAAGGTGTATGTGTTACAATCTAGCATAACAACCTTTGTTCTTAGCAGAAGTGTCAAAGAGATTCTGGTCCAGCTAGACAGTGAGGGGAAAAGAGGGAAGTGGATTTTCAAACTATTGGAGTATGAACTGCACATAAAACTCACCAAGCTGATGAAGGGACAAGGACTTGACAAGTTGTTATCAGAATCAAACCGTAAGGTGCTAGAATTACATAAACGCTTCACTCAATCATATGCGCCCATCATATGGCATGGACAAGACAACATGCAGGTATTTGAAAATTACTCCCCTTCACCTTGGTATAGAAACACCATTTATTTTCTGCAGCATCTTGAATTTCCGCCAAATCTGAAGAAGACGAAGGCAAGGTCCCTCAAATTGAAGGCTATTAAATTTTGCATCTCAAACCAAAACTTGTATTGGAGGGATCATGCTGACATCCTATTAAAATGCCTTGATGAAAATGAAGCCAAAAAAGTCACAATGGAAAAGCATAGAGGAGTATGTGGAGGACACCAACATTAGAAGGCCACAGCTCTCAAGATCCTAAGGGTGGGGTACTACTGGCCCACCCTATACCTTTATCGAATTTTTCCTCTTCTGGTTGATAAAGTTGGTTTCCCATATGTTCAATGACCTGGTTTCCCTTATTGGATTGTTTGACTAATTCTTCAAGCCAAATTATTTATGTTTTCCTTGAAATATAATTGCATGTCTTGTTTGAGTTTGAAACACTTTTCATCATGTTTTCCACTAATTGAACATGCAGCAGGCCCACCAAGACTTTTCTGTGTGCAAGATACATCTAGGTCCTCCAATTATTTTGTATGCATAGTAAGAAACCATGAGAAAAAATGCATCATTCAGAGCAGTCCATTTTGGGCTTGAAATACAAGAAAACAAATGGGTTCAATTTTCAACAATCAGATCAAGAAAAGTTTAAGTCAAGACCGTCAGATCTCATTTGAGAGGGATCAATGGTGGGGAGGCATTGTGGGGATCGGAAAGAAAATTAAAGTTTCTGCAGGTTGTGAGCTCGCAATCGCTTAGGATCATTAATCATTCTAGATCAACCAATCAACGGTGCATATCGATCCCTCTATGAACAAGCATCTTCGCATTGTGGGGATCAAGAAGAAAATTAGATTTTTTGCAGGTTGTGAGCTCGCAATCACTCATGATCGTTGATCTTCAAGCAAGGGACACGTGTTAGGAGATCTCATAATCCGGGAGGAAAAAAATAGAAGTTGAGTGAGTAAAGGACTCTCGAAGTCCCGAAGCCCGGAGTTCATCTAGATTGTCCATCAATGAGGACACATGACGTCAAATCTTTCACTTCAGAAATATGGCACTTAAGAGGATTGTGTGAGAAAGCAGAAGAAAACTCCCGAAGCCCAAACTCCCGAAGTGAATCTCAGTTGTCCAAAACAATAGGACACATGGAGGCAGATCTCTCACTTCAGAGATACGACACTACGAAATATTATAAGAACTATGCATTGAAAAGGCCCGAAGCCCGAACTCTCGAAGTGAATCTCGGCCATCCAAAACAAGACGACACACAACACTAGATCTCTCACTTAGGAGATATGACACTTCAGAGGATTGTAAGAACTATGCATTGAAAATGTCTGAAGCTCGAACTCCCGAAGTAATTGTGGACCGTTGATCTCAAATCAACAAGAACCGTTGATCTTTGCAGTAGGTAAGAAAGTAATATCTCCCGAAGCCTGAAGTCATGACGTCCTAAGAGCCTTCCATGTCAACTGGGCCCATACTACTTCGGGAGATTTCCAAGCACAACATTCATAAACTCCCGAAGATCGAAGTCTCAAGAGCCTACCATGTCAACCGGACCTATGCTACTATGGGAGTTATACAAACTTTGCATCTAAATTGATGCCATCACTAAATCATATAGGGGAGTTCTAATATGGAAGATGGATAGAACTTTAGCAGGGTCACCCGGATCATAGATTGCGACAAGATCGATGACCACACTTCGTTACGGGGACTGAAAATGCTCAAACATTAATTTTCCAGAGCGGTCCCACAATTGAAACCATGATATAGATTATGAGGTACGTGGAAGTTGGTGGTGGATTGCGGGATTCAGAGTGGTGTGGATACAATCCACCCTCGACAACTTCCGCAATAACGTGCTTAAATGACGTCGGGTCACCACGTCACTACGAGAGATTGTTCACTCTACACAATCAGTTGTCTTCAGTGTTCTTCAACAATGCGCATTCACACCATGATCAATGCAGAACTCAACTCTGTCACTTCGAATCAGTTTATGCCACAGTCACAGTTCATTATAGTGCTCGCATCAGTCTAGTTTCATCGCTAGTGTCAGTTTTCAATTATTTAGTTCAAGACTCTGTTTAGTTTAAAGCATAATAAGTGGTATTCTATGTGTGATAAGAACCACTAATTTTTATTAATTTAAGTGTGAAGTATACATTGTTTTACTCCATAAGTGTTTTAGTCAAGTTAATTAGTCTTTTTGCGATTGTTAATGTAGAGTTAAGTCTCCGTCCCAGATGGACGAGAGCCTCTGCAACTCTGATAAATATGCAGTTTCTGTATGTTTTGAGTGGTTGGATTTTTTGGAAAGGATAGAAATAAATTAGACTGGTTAGACCCATTATATGCATGTATTAAATCTCTCTATCTGGTGAATATACTCTTGATGGCAATGTTTCGTTCAAATCTTCATGTTTTTTTATCTTATCTTGAATGCAGTTTTGATTTGTGCAAAGTACATTTCATTTCCTTCAGTTATTGTATAACTTGTCTTTATTGATATGCAACCTATGAAAACAACTAATGCTTGGTGAAGATTTCTTTTTATTGCAACCTATGGGAGAAATTGTGTTTTTGATACATGTTTAATGTCTTGAAATGATATTTTAAGTATTGAACTTCTTGCAGCAGATTATTCATTGAGTAATTTGTTGTATGCCTTTGTCTTCTATTATTTCACTTGTTTGTCATTAGTGTGACACTAGCCAAGGAGGACCCTCATCCATATCATTTTTCCAACCCAACCATGCTCCTATATTGGTAAAACCAACCATCTAACTGACCCAAAAAACTAAATTATCAAAAGAATAATCATCCCAAAACTTGAGGTGCCCTAGCTTTTCCCTTTAGGAGTTAGGTGCAGACTTTAGGACCAACATCTTCTAGCGTTGTTTCCAGGGAAGGGAGTAACGGAATATATTTCCCTAGGAGAATGGCAGTGATTAGATCTGATCTTTGATGGTGGACAAATACCAGACACATTTAGATTGAATATTGTTCACCTGGCGACTGCATGGTTAAAGAATCCAGTGGTGACTCCACTGAGTAAAATTTACGAAAAAAATACTGGCGCCCAGAAAGGGACTCAACAGATCTAAATATGAACACATTAAAGCCGCCAAGTCTCATCCTAACCCTGAGAAGGACACAATAGTCTCTGAGATGGAAAGGGAACTAAGAAAATCCATCGTATCTTAGAGATATACCTCCCCCCTCAAGGGTAAAGTTGTTCCCAAAGAGTCTACTTATCTTCATCATCATAAGCATCTTGAATTTGCTAGCCCTGAGAATCACAATTCCAAGGAGCATCAGACATATTCAACTCATGAATCTACTTCATCATCCAGTCTAGCATCCACCCCTGCATCTCCCATAAATCTTCAGATTCCTATTGCCCAAACCATGGCTGCTAACAGGATGAATGCCATAATTGTTGCCAGATATGCACCCCTAGTTCTGCTTGTAGGATTACATGCACTCCCAAACACATATTACTTGAAATATTTACCAAGATATAATGGGGAGAGTGATGTCACTGTTGAGGAACATCTGGTATCCTTTTACAACTTTGTAGATAAATTTAACATTGACTATGCAGATGTGTGGATGAGGTTGTTTGTGCAGAGTCTAGATGGGGAAGTATGGAAATGTTTCCGGGGTCTTCCTCCAGCCTCCATCGTAGATATTGAGGTGTTAGATGAAGCTTTTATAAAGTAATGGGGAGATAGGAGAGATTATCTCTACTACATCACTGAGTTCGAGGCTCTAAAGAGAAAGAATGGTGAATCTATTTTAGACTTCACCAAGAGATTCAATAAGATGTATGGTATAATCCCAGGTGAGATCAAACCAACTGAATCCTCTGCCAAGATCACTTATGCCAATGCATTTAATGCAAAGTTTTCCCTTCTACTAAGGGAAAGAAGATCCATGACCTTTTTTTCCATGCAGGAAGCAACCATTGAGCTTGAATCCAATATCTTGGCATCAGACAAGTTAAAAACTAGGTCTGATAAAGACAAGAAGAAACAGAGGGAAGATTCCCCTACCTCCTCTATCTCGGCCACATCTGATCCCAAACTTGATGAAATGACCAAAAATTTGAAATATCTGACATCTAAAATAGCTAAGTTGAAATGGGAATCTAAACAACCAAGCAAAGCTTTTTAAGGGCATGGAAATAGGAATCCAAATCAGTTCAGAAGGCCTAATGATGCACCTTAGATAATGCAGAGAGAAAGGAGGAATGTTGATGATCAAAGGGTAGCGCCTCCTTTCCAAGACAATCAGATTGAGGAGATAGATGTAGACAACGATGTTGTAAATGATACTGCTATACTTTTCAATGAATTATATTATTATACTAGTCACTTAACGTGGCAAGAATATGAGGTAGCACAACTGTCAAATCAGTTTGATAATCAGATAGAGGAAGAGGGATATATTCAAGGCCAACCCCATAAAAAATATGATTTGAGGAAAAGAGGGGGGACTCCTAAAGTCACTACCTCTAATCAAAACAAAAAGGCTGAAGTCCGTCCCAATCCAAATCCAAGGAAAGATATTTCATCTAAAGATCAACAACTTCCGATCTATTTTGTATATGTCTTATCATCTAGCTCAACCACATCCGATCCCAAACTTGATGAAATGACCAAAACTTTGAAATATCTGACATTTGAAATATCTGACATTTGAAATAACTAAGTTGAATGGGAATCTAAACAACCAAACAAATCTTTTTAAGGGGCTGGAAATAGAAATCCAAATCAGTTCATAAGGCCTAATGATGCACCTTAGATAATGCAAAGAGAAAGGAAGAATGTTGATGATCAAAGGGTGGTGCCTCCTTTCCAAGACAATCAGAATGAGGAGATAGATGTAGATAGAGATGTTGTAAATGATATTGCTTTACTTTTCAATGAAATAGATTACTATACTAGTCACTTAACGCGGCAAGAATATGAGGTAGTGCAACTGTCAAATCAGTTTGATAATCAGATAGAGGAAGAGGGAGTTATTCAAGGCCAACCCTAGAAAAAATACAATTTGAGGAAAAGAGGGGGGACTCCCAAAGCCACTACCTTTGATAAAAAAAAAAGGTTGAAGTTTGTCCCAATCCAAATCTAAGGAAAGATATGTCATCTAAAGCAACTTCCCCCACTTAAACCCGCACTCCCTGAGATAAAGGAAGTTGATAGGCCACCAACCTATTTTATCCTAGAGAATGAGTTGAGCAATATCAAGATCCATGTGCCTTTGACAGAACTGATGAAGACTGAACCTTTCAAAAAATCCATCATGAAAGTTCTGCAGCCAACTCCTTCTTTTGTATCTTCTGATCTAATTAGTCTGTGGGATGAGAACCCAACCATTATTGTTGGTCCACACATAGAGGATGGATCTGATGCTTCTCCACCATTCTATATATCTTTAAATTTCCATAATAAGATCCTACATAATTGTCTTGTGGACTCAGGAGCCTCGCACAATGTTATGCCCAAAGTTTTTATAGAAGAACTAGGTGTAGAGATCACCAAACCCTACTAGGACCTGTACTCCTTTGATTATAAGAAATTAAAATGTTTGGGACTGATAAAGGATATGGTGGTTTATTTGGCATAATTACCAATGAAGAGTGTATAGATGGACATTGTTGTGGCTGACATTCCCCCGAAATTTGGTATGCCCTTATCCAGAACTAGGGCTAAGAAGGTTGGAGGATCATTACAAATGGACCTCACTTACGCCACCATCCTTTTGTTTGGTATGGAACATAGGAGGATATACAGAGAGGTTAGATTATCCCGTATCATCATTGACCATCAAAACCCAATCAATCACCCAATTTATGCTATGGAGAATGAGATCGACTCATCTGTTTTTCATTTAAATGATGATGAACCCGAAATATCAGTTAGCCAATGAAAAGATCATCCACTGATAGATCAACAAGACAAAGTATGGAAGATGTATTTCAATGGCTCTTCATCAAAGGAAGGATCTGGGGCAGGTATACTCCTCATTTCCCCTTCACAAGAGGTAATAACACTCTCTTATAAGTTGGAGTTTGAAACTACTAACAATATAGCTACATATGAAGCTTTGGTGTTGGGATTGAGGGTTGCCAAAGACATGGCCATTGATTGTCTAGCATTTTTTGGTGATTCTGAGTTAATCATCAATCAAGTTAAGAACATATATCAAGATAAACAATAGAGGCTCAAGCAATACAAAAACAAGGTATGGGACTTGATCGGCAATTTCTTTCTAGCATTTAATATATCCTTCATCTCCGAAGAGGAGAATCCGAAGGCAGATTCTCTAATCTTGGCTGCCAACACTTTTAGACCTCCCCTTGGTCCAAATATTAAATATCAGGTGGAAATCAAGCATAGGACAACCATACCAGACAACAGAAAGCACTAGCAAGTATTTACTGATGATCTAGAGCTACAGAGGTTTCTACAGACCATTGATGAATTCTCCAATATCTCAATCGACCAAGGAATCCAAGAGGGTGAAAATAATAAATTAGAAAATCAAAAAACATCTCATCTGTTAAAGATAGTAGCTGGCCAAGATATTGTGGAGCTGAAAACCAATCACATTCCAAGAGGACTTGTGCCACTAGAGAGGTTGTTTAACAGTAATGATGTTTCCAGAGAAGCTGCCATGAAGGATCAAGACGAAGAGGTAACAAATTTAAATATTGGGACCATTGAGAATCCCAATATCATCAAGTTGTCTAAAGCATTAGTTGCAGAACAAAGGGACAGGTATGTCAGTCTCATCAAAAAGTTTGATGATACTTTTGCTTGGTCGTATGAGGATTTAAAGACGTTTGACATTGACATCATCCAACACAATATACCTCTGAAGGCTCTCTCCAAGTCATTTAGACAAAATATTCAACAATTTAATCCCATGTTGATGTCCATAATCGAGAAAGAGATGAAACAAATGATGGATGCAAGGATTATTGTACCATTGAGGTACTCAAACTGGGTGGCCAACTTGGTACCTATGAGAAAGAAGAATAAGGAGATATGCTTATGTGTTGATTTTTGAAATCTCAACAAGTTTTCTCTAAAAGACAATTACCCCCTCCCCAAGATGGATCATATTTTACAAAGGGTGGTAGGTGCCCACAGGATTTCCTTGTTAGATGGATTTTGGTTATAACCAGATAGCAGTGTGTGAAGAAGACAATGAAAAAACAAAATTCACCACCCCATGGGAAACATTCATGTACGACAAGATGCCTTTTGGGATGATGAACGTGGGGGCCACTTTTCAGAGGGCCATGGACATATCTTTCGTGTGGGAAAAATACAAATTTATGGTTATATATTTGGATGACATCACCATTTTCTCCAAGTCTGATGATGAACATTTGTAGCATTTGGAGCAGGTTTTTTGGAAATGACAGAGATACGGAATATCTCTGAATCATAGGAAGTCTCACTTTGCCATGCCAGAAGGGAAACTCATGGGCCACATCATATCAGCATGAGGTATAAAAATTGATCTAAAGCGATTAGATGCCATTCAAGATATCGAAATCCCTAGAAATAAAAAGGCTATCGAGTCTTTCATTGGAAAGATAAACTTCCTGAGGTGCTTTGTGCCAAATTTCATCGAAATGCTGAAGCCTATCACTAACAGGTTGAAGAAAGATGTTGTGATAAAATGGTCACTAGAGGAAAAATCAACATTCCAAAGGATCAATCAAGCTTTAGTTGAAGCCCCTGTATTAGCCAGCCCTGACTATACCAAGGATTTCTTCATTTTTTCTTTTTCTTCTGAGGAGACCATTGTTGTTGTACTACTGCAGAAGAATGCAGAAGGGCATGGACAACCCGTAGCCTTTTTTTAGCGAAGCTCTCCGAGATGCTGAGATGAAGTATGATATATTAGAAAAGCAGGCTTATGCGCTGGTCAAATCACTCAAGGCCTTCATGGAATATGTGTTATAGTCTAGCATAACAACCTTTGTTCCTAGCAGCAGTGTTAAAGAGATTCTGGTCCAGCCAGACAGTGAGGGGAAAATATGGAAGTAGATTTTCAAACTACTGGAGTATGACCCACACATAAAACCCACCGATATGATCAAGGTACAAGGACTTGCCAAGTTGTTATCAGAATCAAACCGTAAGGTTTTATAATTACATAAAATATTCACTCAATCAGATCCGCTCATCATACGACATGGACAAGACAACATCCAGGTATTTGAAAATTACTCCTCTTCACCTTGGTATAGAAACATCATTTATTTTCTACAGCATCTTGAATGTCCACCAAATTTGAAGAAGATGAAGGCCAAGTCCGTCAAATTGAAGGCTATCAAATTCTGCATCTCAAACCAGAACTTGTATTGGAGGGATCCTGTTGGAATCCTGTTAAAATGCCTTGATGAAAATGAAGCCAAACAAGTCACAATGGAAATGCATAGAGTATGTGGAGGACACCAACATTGGAAGGCCACAACTCTCAATATTCTAAGGGAAGGGTACTACTGGCCCACCCTTTTCTCTGATATATTTACCATTGTTAGGGAGTGCAATGAATGCCAGAAATTTGCATTAAAACATAAGTTACTATCACTACCCCTAAAACCTATCACTGCTAGTGGTCCATTTTAACAATGGGGGTTAGACATCATAGGTAATATAAATCCACCCTCAAGTAGGCAGCACAAGTGGATTCTCACTTCCACTAACTATTTCACCAAGTGGATCGAGGTTGTGCCCACCAGGAATGCCACTGACAAGGTGATCATGAATTTCCTGAAGACCAATATTTTTTCCAGATTCTGCTGCCCCAACAAGATTATAACAGACAATGCCCAAGCATTCAAGTCCAAAGCCATGATCAAATTTTGTGGCAGACATAACATTTCCTTGACACATTCCACGCCATATTAGCCTCAGGGGAATGGTCTGGCAGAGTCATCAAACAAAACTCTCATTGGGATTATCAAGAAGTTGTTGACCGAAAACAAGAAATCCTAGGACTCCAAGCTCAAGTATGATTTGTGGACCGATAGAATCAACACCAAGAATTCCTTAGGAACCTCTCCCTTTTAGCATGTCTATGGTACAGACGTTGTTTTTCCCACCCAACTTGGTATACCAGTCCTAAAATTCTTGCAGGAAGAGATTGAGGAGCCAAATGACATCCAAAGGAGAATATTTTATATTATAGAGATTCAAAAAAAAAGAGAAGCATTGGATCAGAGGACCGAAGCATACCAGAACAAGATCAAAACAACCTTTGACAAGAAAACCAAGAAGGATATATTTCAAGAAGGTGACATGGTCTTAAGGTGGGATGCCAAAAGGGATGACAAGTCCAAGAACTATAAGTTTGATAACCTCTGGTTTGTCCCTTTCAAGGTGGTTAAGGTTCTGGACAATAACACATTTATCTTGCATAATCTCAACGACACATAGATCTTCAGAGGCCTAGTAAATGGGCACTTCCTGAAACACTATTTTGTTTAAGGATGAGGGAAGGTACCTCTTGTACCATAGATGCTTTCCTTTTTTTTTCATTTGATGAGTTAGTTGTGTGGAATAAAAACTCCATAGCCCAACAAAGGAACTGAGGTTTAGCTGTAGTTTCAAGTTTCAATAAAGACTCCACATCCCAACAAAGGCATTGGGGTTAGCTTCAGTGTTAATTTTCATAGATGCATGGCTGGAAGATAGAATAGAGATAAGAAAAGGGAGGTGGGGGTTAAGTTATTAAATTCAAAGGCACTGGTCTGTTTTTCTTAACACCTCGCAGGTAAGTGTTATCCCCAGTTGGAGCCAATGTTGTAACCTAGGTCTGCACCCTTGCCCCTCCTCTCCCATTTCCCTATACCTTCATCATATTTTTCCTCTTCTGGTTGATAAATTCGGTTTCCCATATGTTCAATTGCCTGGTTTCCCTTATTGGATTGTTTGACTGATTCTTCGCACCGAATTATTTATGTTTTCCTTGAAAGATAATTGCATGTCTGGTTTGATTTTGAAATACTTGTCATCATATTTGCCACTAATTTAACATGCAGCAGGCCCACCAAGACTTTGTTGTGCACAGGAGACATCCAGGTCCACCAATTCCTTTGTATGCATAGTAAGAAACCATGAGAAAAAATGCGTCATTCAGAGCAATCCATTTTTGGCTTGAAATACAAGAAAAAAAGCGAGTTCAATTTTCATCTGTCAGATCAAGAAAAGATAAAGTCACGACCGTCAGATCTCATTTGAGAGAGATCAACGATGGGGAGGCATTGCAGGGATCGAGAAGCAAATTAATTTTTTTGCAGGTTGTGAGCTCGCAATCACTCGAGATCGTGGATCTTGCTAGATCAACATATCAATGGTGCATATCGATCTCGCTATGAACAAGCATCTTTGCCTTGAGGGGATCACGAAGAAAATTAAATATTTTGCAAGTTGTGAGCCCGAAATCACTCAGGATCGTTGATCTTGAAGCAAGGGACACATGTCAGATGATCTCGTACTCCGAGAGGAAACAAGCAGAAGTTGAGTGAGTAAAGGACTCTCAAAGGCCCGAATTTCACAGTTCATCTAGATCGTCCATCAATGAGGACATGCGGCGGAAAATCTTTCACTTCATAGATATGACACTTCGGAGGATTGTGTGAGAAATAAAAAGAAGACTACTGAAGCCCGAACTCCCGAAGTGAATCTTGGTCGTCCAAAACAATAGGACACGGGGAGGCATATCTCTCACTTCAGAAATACGACACTATGAAAGATTGTAAGAACTATTCATTGAAAAGGCCCGAAGCCTGAACTCTCGAAGTGAATCTTGACCATCCAAAACAAGAGGACAGACGATACCAGATCCCTCACTTTGGAGATACGACACTTCATAGGATTGTAAGAACTATGCATTAAAAAGGTCTGAAGATTGAACTCCCGAAGTAATTGTGGACTGTTGATCTCAAATCAACAAGAACCGTTGATCTTTGCAGTAGGTAAGAAAGGAATATCTCCTGAACCCCGAAGTCCTGAAGTCCCAAGAGCCTGCCATGTCAACCAGGCCCGTACTACTTCAGGAGATTTCCAAGCACAACATTCGTAAAATCCCGAAGACCGAAGTCCCGAGATCCTACCACGTCAACCGGACTCATGCTACTCTGGGAGTTATACAAACTTTGCATATAAATTGGCACCATCACTAGATCAGATAGGGGAGTTCTAATATGACAGACAAATAGAAATTTAGCATGGGCACTAATGTAGCAGGGTCACCCGAATCACAGATTGCGACAAGATCGATGACCACACTTCATTGCGGGGATGGAAAATGATTGAACGTTGATTTTCCAAAGTGGTCCCACAATTGAAACCATGGTATAGCTTATGAGGTACGTGGCAGTTGGTGGTGGATTGCGAGAGTCGAAGCGGTGTGGATCCAAACCACCCTCAACAACTTATGTAATCACGTGCTTATATGACGTCAGGTCACCACGTCACTCCGGGAGATTTTCAGGCTGCACAACCAGTTGTCTTCAGTGGCCTCCAACAACGCATGTGCACACCATGATCAATGCAGAACTCAACTCTATCACTTCGAATCAGTTTCTACCACATTCTCAGTTCATTCCGGTGCTCGCATCAGTCCAGTTTCATCGCTAGTGTCAATTTTCAACAGTTCAAGACTCTGTTTAGTTTAAAGCATAATAAGTGGTCTTCTATGTGTGATAAGAACCACTCTTTTTTATTAAGTCAAGTGTGAAGTATACATTGTTGTACTCCAGTAGTGTTTTAGTTAAGTTCATTAGTCATTCTACATTTTCTAATGTAGAGTTAAGTCTCAGTCCCAGATGGACGAGAGCCTCTGCAACTCTAATAAATATGCAGTTTTTGTATGTTTTGAGTGGTTGGATTTTTGGGAAAGGATAGCAATACATCAGACTGGTTGGACCCGTTCTATGCATGGATTAAGGCTTTCTACCTGGTGAATATACTCTTGATGACAGTGTTTCGTTCAAATATTCATGTGTTTTTATCTTATCTTGAATGCAGTTTGTTTTGTGCAAAGTACATTTCATTTCCTTCAGCTATTGTATAACTTGTCTTTATTGATATGAAACCTATGAAAACAACTAATGCTTGGTGAAGATTTGTTTTTATTACAACCTGTGGGAGCAATTGCGTTTTTGATACATGTTTAATGTCTTGAAATGATATTTTAAGTATTGAAATTCTTGCAATAGATTATTCATTGAGTAATTTGTTGTTTCCCTTTGTCTTCTATTATTTCACTTGTCTATCATTAGTGTGCCACCAACCGAGGACCCTCATCCATATCATTTTTCCAACCCAACCATGCTCCTGTCTTAGTAAAACCAACCATCTAACTGACCCAAAAAACCAAATTATCAAAAGAATAATCATCTCAAAACTTGAGGTGGCCTAGATTTTCCGTTTAGCAGTCAGGTGCAGACTTTAGGACCAATGGTATACACGAAGAAAGCATGTTACCATCTCATAATACATTTTCTTTATGTTGATGACCGTATTCTTATTGGTAGTGACCCCAAACTTTTATGCCATGTGAAATCCAACATCAATAAAACAAAATTGAAATGGTAGACTTAGGTTATTTGCATTATTTACTTTGCCTCCAAGTATTATAAACCAGGGAAGGAATTTCCTTTTCCCATTCTAAGTATGCATGCGACTTTCTTCACTATTTTCACATGGAACATTGTAAACTAGCCCCATCTCCCTTCCAGTAAGGAGTCAAAATTGTTGTCACATATACTACAACGAAAGTAAATGCCATTTAGTATCGTCAGTTGGTATCCTTTTATATTTTACTCATACCCATCTTGATATTTCGTTTACTATTGGTCTTGTTGCTTGGTATAAGCAAACACCCCATGAGAGCCACTATAAAGAAGCAAAATTGGTATATCTAGGGTCCAATTTAGTTTGGGATACATTAAATTTTAGGGGGGATTGTTATACTTGTATTTTCCACCATAGGCATTGCAAGAAAGCTATTAGCTAAAATCATTCTTGTACCAAGGAAATTTCTAATGAAAATCCATAAAAATACCTGACTGCACTTTTCCCTAGAAGAAGAGAAGTTAGGCATGACTTCCTCATAGATAAGTAGTGGCCAGTCATAGGTTTCTTATATAAAACTTGTGGCCACCCCTTAGATATTTGAGAACTGAAGAGTTTCGAGGATATCAATGAGAGATGGGTTGGAAAAGGTGCATTATTGTGCACGAAACTTGTGCATGATTTGTATTCACCTAGTTCACATGCCATGAATCCTATCTCCAAGATCATCCAGGAATCTATAAGAAGAGGCCAAATCTAGGTGATAGAACACTTCACAAGATAGAAGCATCCTTATGTTAGTGAATCAGAGAAAGATCATTTAGTTTTGAGCTTGCTACATATTTTTTAGTGTTGGGAATCAACATTGGTGTGACAAGAGCCTAGGCAAGAGATTTCATTGAACTCTTATTGTAATACGATGTATGATTACACTTATTAAACAAAGTGGATTTGTGGCTAAGGATACAAGTTCTAGGTTTTGGAGCAAGGAGTATGACATCAGACCTTAAGGTATCATATATTGTTTTAATTCCGTTCACTTAATATAGATATATACTCTTTCGCTCCCAAAAAAAATTGGTAACTCATTAATCTATTGTATCTTGAAGTTGATTTTGGTTGATTTTAATAAGTTTGAGCTATTAGATTAGAGTTTCTTTGATGCAATTCTTATTTGTGATATCATGAAACTATGACGAAGGTCTTGTTTGCCTGATTGGTGTGCAGGTGAACAAGTGAAGCAACATCATTGGAGTTGGATATTACAAGAAGCTATGGATACGTTAGACAACCATCGGTTTGAGGTATGTCTCCCTTTCTCCTCTCTCTAGCTTATGAAATTGTATGATTACCTCTAGGAGAAAAATATAGAGGTCTTCTTGTTTTCTTCCATTGGCCTTAATCCAACCAATGAGAGGATTTGTTTGTCCATAGATGAATCTTCGTACAATAGAATTGGTGAATCCATTGGGGAAGAGCTTTGATTTATTTCTTATTTTTTTAGGAGTTTTCCTTTCTCCTTTTCATCCTTGAAAAGTTTTTGTAGACTTTGTGTTGTGTGTGTTTTAGTCCCAAGTACATGCAAGCTTGTTTGCTTCAGATCTGGGTAGTATTTTCTAAGTTTTCCTCAAATTCCCCTAAGCTCGCGATTATCTATGAGAATAGTCATGACCAACTATGCCCAGTCTATTTGCAACCTACGTCCATGCATCCTAATCACTTGTTTCTCACTAGCAACCCATAGCCAATCCAATCTAGTTGTTAGTTGTTGAAAGAAAACTCGTGGCCAAGTCATGTAGGAAATGTTTTTGCATTTTTTAGCATTATGTCTATTGATCTAAATGTTTCTTGGCTTGGGAAGGTTTCTAGGCATATGTAATTGACTTGAACATATATGTTATTGTATCTCTTGGCTCATTTGAATTATGAATGGGTTAAGAGCTCTCATATAACGTTTGTTGTTGTTTTGTGATTTGCAATTATTTCACTTGTTGAATAGTGAAAGGGGTGAAAAGCAAAGTGCATTTCATATTCTAATCACGTTGTGGGTTGTATTCCTTACTTCATTTTCATCATAAGTGAAATTGAAAATAATCGCATCTCATAATCATTCTTTTAAGCATTTTTAATTTCTATTGAAAAGATGTATTGGGGCATTTGATTTAGGTATTTAGAGATCTAAAAATTGGTTGAGGAATTTGTTTGGTAGGTGCATTTGAGAAGTGATCATTGCGTTGTGATTTAAACTAGTGAAAAAAAACCTATTGCTCCTCTCCTTAGATAGATTTCATCAAAGAGAAAAAAAGGTGCATTCTTTTGCATTTTTCATACCTTGTTTATTCTTTGGATTGAAATATTCAAGAATATAATCAAGTCCACTCCATACCTTTGAGTAAACAACATACCTTAAAATAAGTGCTTAGTTAAAAATAACTAGCCATTTTCTTTCTAGCAAACAAACATGAGTCTAGCTTCTAAGGCCTTGGTGTAGGTTTGGAGAGTTAACTCTCTAAGGCCATAAAACTAAACTAGGAATTGATTAGAGAGTGATAAATCCATTAATAGAAAGGAGTGCTTGCTAAGAAATAAAATATAACACAAATGTCAAGCACCACAATCAAGATAAGAAAGTGGGGTGGATTTCCCCTCTTCACTTGTTTGGTGGGACTATTGTGTGTATGGGGGTTTTGGATTGAAATGGAAATTCCTTGGGTGACACCACTTCTTTAGATATTTGCATTGAGGACTTAGTCCTATTTTCCCTTCCCATATACATAGTCTTGACCCACGACTATTCCCCTTGACCATCGATTGTAAAGTGGTAACCTTAGTGGCTTTTCCTAGGGCATCACACATGTGACTCCAAGTGGGAAGTACTTGTGGTACTTGAGGCATATGCATAATCTTGATTTCACCTCCTCTAGAAGGTGCTTGTCTTGATGAGGGAACTTGCACCTTGGGTGATTATTGCATGAAGGTTACCATAACTCTATCATTATGGTTGACCAACTTCCTTGCCACTCTCGTAAATAACAAGTGATTCTTCTAGAAATAGAGTAATCTCCATCCACCAAGAGGAAACAACTATCTACACAAGACGACACTAATACAAAATCATTTGAGACTCACATGTCAGATTCAGGGGAGAGTGAACACATGGATATCAAAGTCGTTGATGAGGGTTCTCCACCCAATTTCAACCCTCCTTTGACTGGCCCTTTTGACCCTTTACTCATTCAAGTGAGTGGACCCTATTTTGGTACTCCTTTTTCATATTTTAGCAATCCTCACATGATGTCAAGAATTAGTGGGTCATCCAGTATGGGAGGACCTATTCCCACATCCTGAAATGTGACCAAAGGATTCATAATGACCACCTCCTTTCCATCAATTAGTGAAATAGTCACTTCCACGTCCATCCCCTAAACATTAGGTTTTCTCTTTTGGGGAATGCTACTGGTCACATCTCTTCCTTCCACTAGTCTACAAACTTTTGGTATGCCCATTGTTAATCCATCAATTCCTGCACCCATATTTGTTTTTGGTGGGGGGGAAGGCCTTGGTTTTACCATTGGAAGTAGGTTCCAACTTATTTTTGGTATACTCATAGGTATTCCAACCATTCCTAATGTTGGTTTTTCGTTTGGTTGGAATTTTAATCCTAGTTCTGGTATTGCCACTAGTGCTTCTACTAGTAGTGAGGGTAGTAATATCACTAGGGGAAGTAGTCTCCCTTGTGGTAGTAATAGTATGGGAGGATTTTTGATGTCATCAAGACCACACGATCCATCATCTATCCGTAAAAAAAAAAAAAAATCCAACATTAAGTTACTTTTCTTGGTGAATCTGAATTTACTAGATCTATCTAAGTTGACGAATGATCCCATCAAGCATCAACCCACATGGATGGAAAATACCCACAAAATTGTCATCAAATATTCCCAAATTTGACAGGAAAATTGGAGAAGATCCTTTCATGCATGTCATAACTTACTACCTATGGTGTTCATCCAACTGATTGGTGGACGATGCATTAGGTTGAGACTTTTACAAAGAACCTTGATATGAAGTCTTGTGAAATGGTACATTAAATTATTGGGCACTTCCTTTAGAGATTTTTCATCTTTGGCAATGCCATTTTTGACACATTTCCAACTTCCCACATGATATGAGAGCATAATAGAACTTTTGAAGTCTTTACATTAGAGTACCACCACACATACCTATGATCGTATCCATGAATGCAAATGGTAACATAGGCTCATCAGAGATTAAATTCTGGATCAGTTTCTCACTGATTGGATCATGAAATCGTTGTTATCTCTAATTGCCAAGGATGTAGCTATGTCAACGGTCATAATTGAAGAGCGAGTGACTTTGCATGCTCAGTGTCTAGATTTGATTTATTCTTAGTCTAGTACATTATATGATATAATCCTAGGCTATCAATGGATTCATGCAAACCTACTCCAAGACCACATACTGATGTCTTGGTTGGTTCTATATCCCATGCTTTTATTCACTAGTTGACTGGACAAATGAGTCAAATGTCAATATTTTGAAATCCACCCACAACTATGCTAACATCACAAAATACTATAGTCCTTTCCCAGAGATATGACATTCATTCGATGCAATCCACAAGTCCAAAGAATGCTCAACAACCTGGAGGTAAGAAGAAAAATAGAAAGAATTATTCTAACCCTGGGCAAGGGATTGCCCCTAATCCAAATGTTAATGCAGGAGGCGTGAAAGAGAAGAATAAGTCAAAGTTTCCATGCAAGATTTGCAATGGAGAACATCTTACTCACTAGTGTCCTTAGATGGAGAATATTCATCGGTACTCAGTTTGATAGGGAGCCCCACAACAACTGTCTATCCTAATGAATCCTTTTCCACAACAGTAGCAACAAATGATTGCAGAAAACCCTTTACCTCCACAAGGGGGTTTGCAGGGAAACCCCCAAAAAAGGGGTATTGTCTCAAATGAGATGTATACATGTGTGACAAACTAGTTAATATTCAGATGAAAGCTCATAATTACAACCTAGTTATGAGAGTGGTCTTTTGGATAAGGATCAATATGGTATCCCTCTCCAGATAGAGAAGCCATCATTTTATACAATGCTTCATCCATTCAAGGGTGTTTTAAGAAAATTGACACACAACGCCAACGCTCAGGCTACCTGCAATTATAGTATTGTGGATGATCTGGATCAAGCACCATGTGCCATGTCTGCCCTCGAGGTCCTTCAAAGTTTCCCCACACAACATAAATAATTGTTGATAGCAATAGGTGGAGTCGATCCCTCACATACTCATTTAATTACTTTTGATATTAACCATAGTCAGCGTATGCTCCCCCACCAAATCGCTTTCTAAATCCAAGTGACTTCACATGGGACCAACATCTTTAGATGTGTTGTTGATGAATGAGCCTCCACTTGAATCATGTCTTTGTCATGTTGGACAACCTTAGGTTCTCCAGAGCTAATCAAATCAAACACCATGCTAAAAGTATTCAATGGACATACATCTAAGCCTTATGGAATCATTGTTGCATTTCCTACTAAGTTAGGTGGAAAATTTGTTTGGATTGAAATTGAAGTGGTCAATGCCCCTCTATACTACACTCATTTGTTAGATCGTAGTTGGTTCTATACGATGAGGATTGTTGTGTCTTTGATCTTTAGGGTTCTCTGTTTTCGTCATGAAAAAAAAGTGGTTACTATCGCTCAATTGGAATATTGTATGTCGGATTCCTAATACCAATACAAAGATTATGTTTGTCAGTGGTTTCACAAGTGCTTAGGACAACATTGGTGTTGGCGTGTTCAAAGATTCATCATTGATGGGTACATTCACGGTGCCTCCACCATTAAATCCTTTCAACTCAGCTCCTATCTGTTTGATATCTTCATGTGTTGTTGAATCAAAAGGTTGTTCTTCAACTTTTAGATCAATTTTGTTCAACATGTTTGTTCTCAATCAGGATCCTTGGGTAATGCCTCGTCCTTCAAAAGTAGAATCATTCCAGGAAAGTATGTGGTTGAGTGCAGTAAAGATCAAGACTATCATACAATCTAGTTAACTTTAGTCAACACTGATTAGAATCTACATCATGATGTGGAATATGATCAATTCACTTCATCCATCTAGGTCGTCAACCCTTCTAGTTCACATGAATTCTTGAATATTGAATTGCGTTCAGATGAACCTATCCTTGAAGCCATGACTACGGTCGATAAACCATGGGAAGATATGCACCACAGATCATCT
>ML851951.1:0-27876 GCA_009831015.1 Picea engelmannii
GTACCTGTGTTTATGAAAAATATGTTCAATGTTTTGGTGCAAAGAACTCGGTCCAATTTCTATGGATAGATATACATTGTCTAGTATTTTTTTTTAATGGATTTACTATTAAAAACATTTCCTTGGAATCTTCATTGTTGCTTCTTTGTTGAATTTAACATCTTTTCTCATTGGCATGGTTGGATAGTCTCGTAGTTCTTGAATATTGTACTAGCTCAAGTAATTTGATCTAATATGGAGCATTTAACAATTATATGAGAATGCATTGTGTCGATCCCATCAGGATTTTATGGAAATAAAAATGAATTTCAGAAAATTTCAAACCAACATTCAATTTTATTTGTAATGCAGACAGAGCAAACCAAGACCAAATCACGATGTGACAGCCAGGGCCCCGCCCTAGAAATTTTGTTTTCATCTCAGCCTTGCTAAGCAAACAATTTCTTATTTTCCTTTCGCTTCCTTCATTCATTTACTCCGAAAGGGAACATTTTATTAGTTTTCCATCCCCTGGCCTCTATTTGAGCACTTTTTACTTTATTAATGAAATTACCAAATTTCTTGTTCGCAAATAAAATAAAATAAAAAACTAATGTATGGTGGTTGTAGTCAAATGGGACTATGAAATCAACTACAATATTAAAATTCAAAATCGTCATTGTTTTTTCTAGATATGCAATTATTAATCTTTAATGCTAACAACCCATCATGCAAGAAGTTTAATAATTAAGTTAATATGTCAAAGTCATGGAAGAATGTATCAAGAACACAATTACTCCCACAAGTTGCAATAAAAACTAATCTTCAACAAAGCATTTGCTCACACCCTTTTTAATGGTACAAGCACAATAGAAAATGAGTAAGTGGATAAAATATCGGACTAGAAAATGATGGTTTTGCAACAATGGGGCTTGTTTGAGACCAATTCTTGCTTACAAAAATTTCCCTCCGCTTTTCTATTTTCCCACTCTTTTATACCCTTCTTTTCCCTCTTCTATACTTAACCAAATTCCCCTTTCTTTTTCCCCTGTAGTTTATCTTTATGGTTACTTAGTCGTTTTTTCCAAAAATGTCTTATTGCGCTGGTTGGAAAATTCATGGGTTCACATTTTCATTCATTCTTTTATATCGTGATTTCGACCGAGCGCTTCCCCTTTCCATACCCAGACAATTTTTCGATCATGGGTTCCTGCCCAGACGATCTCTAAATTGCACTTCCATTATTTTGTGACCTGCAAACAACACTTCGGCTTCTATGATATGAAAATTTACTTCTGGACTCCCACATCATCCCCTCTTTCATGTTACACATTTTTCACTGAAATGTTTTGATACATACAATTTGATCGTTGGGGCCTCACGTCTCCTCGGGAACCCTTGTCACCCGATTTTGAAGCATGTCTGATCACTTTCCACACTTGACCATTTCTTGGACTCTCTTTCGTGGATTGTCGAGTTGGAAGGTTCAGGAAATTTCCAATTTCTAATCGATGTTTCCTATGCCTGCCACCTTCAGACTTCTTTCCAAGTATATGCAATAAGTATACAACTTCTCCAAAAACATATAGAAAAGATCTTGCCGGTAAATGGAATATCTATTACAGATTTGAATATATTGGCCCTTCTTTTCCCTCTTTTATACTTAACCAAATTCCTACTTCTTTTTCCCTCTACTTTCTCTTTCTGGTTACTTAGTCGTTTTTCTGAAAAATTATAAATGCGCAGGTTGTCGGACTCACAGGTTCACATTTGCACTCGTTATTTTATATCGTGACTCTGATTGACTGCTTTCCCATTCCATACCTATCCACTTCTCTGACTGCGGACTCCCAGGTAGGCAAGATCTAGATTGAAATTCCATTGTTTCGTGACCTGCAAACAACACCCTCACTTCCACGATATACAAATTTAGAACCAGACTCTCACATCATACCCTCTTCCGTGTTACACAGTTTTCACTCAAAATTTCTGAGACCTACAATTTGACCGTTGGGTCCTCACGTCTCCTGTGGAACTATTGTCACCCCATTTTGAAGTATGTTTATCTGCTTTCCATACTTCGCCATTTCTTCGAATGTCTTTCGCGAATCGTTGGGTTGGCGGGTTCACAAAATATCCAATTCCTAATCAGTGTTTCATGTGCCTACCACCTTCGCACTTCTTTCCAAGTATGCAATAACTAAGGTTTAATGCTGACAGGTCACCATGCCTCGAGGAGACCGTCATAATAACTGTCCCTACACAAATTGTCAAGAAACATGCAGAAAATATCCTACTAGGTAATGGATATCTATTACAAATATCAATATATTAGTGAAAATGAACTGCACCGACCATTCCCTATTCCATACTTACCAAATTTTTCGCTTGCGGTTCCCAGACAGGCGAGTTCAATATTTCCCTTGCATTGTTCCACGACCTGAAAACACCACCCAGAATTATGCGATATAGATGCAGAAAATCTCTTTCCAGGTAATGGGATATCTATTACAAATTTCGATATATTAGCAAAAACGAGTCCAACTAACCATTTCCATATTCCACACTTAGCCACTTTTTCGATTGTGGGTTCGCAGAAAGGTGGTCTCAAGATTTCCCTTCCATTGTTCCAGGACCTCCAAACAACACCTGGAATTCCGAAAATATACAAACCAGTCATTGGACTACCCCATCATGCACTCTTCCCTTTTACTGCTTTTCCAGTCAAAATTTATGAGACATGCAACTTGACCATCAGACCCTCACCTCACCTGAGAATCCCCTGTAGCCCTATTTTGAATCCCATCCGACCGTTTTTCATACTTATCCATTGCATATATTATAAAGACATACAATTTGGTCGTCAGGCACTCACCTCTCCTCTGTATCCCTTGCAACCCTACTCTCAAACCCATCTGACCACTTTTTATACTTATGTATATATAAAAGAGTCTTATTTATAATAAAAAAGCTTGTTTATAAGAACATAATTATATATTTATATATATCTATATATATAAGGTCTTATTTCTAAGTATGTAATTAGAAAGCTTTAATGTTAAACCAAGATTTGAGGAGATCTCCCATTAATACACATTAAACCAAGATTTCTCGAGGGTTATATTATCCCTTCCAAGTGTTAATTTAAAACACCATGGAATGTCGTCCGCGCGTCATCGGGTTGGCCTGTTCACGAAATTTTCAATCCTTCATTACAAAAATGAGTCTGGCCGACCGTTTCCCTATTCCATACTTAGCCACTTTCCCGTAATTCCAAAAATATACAAAGCGGTCTTTGAATTGCCCCATCATGTCCTCTTCTATTTTATGTGTTTTGCAGTAAAAGATTCCAAGACATACAATTTGACCGTCAGACACTCACCTCTTTTGAGTATCCCCTGTAACCCTATTTTGAAGGTCATCCGACCGCTTTTCATACTTGGTCATTCCTTACTTGCTCTTCCCCATCTCCGTCACCTTCTCACTTGTTTATAATAAAAAATTGTTTATAAAAACATATACATATATATATATATATATATATATATAAGGACTTATTTTTAAATATGCAATTAGTAAGCTTTAATTCTAACATCTCATCATGCAGGAACCGTATATATTGTCATTGATGAGAGAAAGGCTCGAGGAGATATCCCATTAATACGCATTAAACCAAGATTTGCAGAGGGTTATATTATCCCTTCCGAGTGTTAATTTCAAACATCATGGAATGTCATTCGCACGTCGTCGGGTTGGCGTGTTCACGAAACCTCCAATCCTTAATTTCTCTTTGTCGTTGTTAGGGACCTAACCCCTCATGTAGGTAGAATAATATATTCTGATGTAATAAAGGTAAATATTAATAAGGCCTAGCAATAAGGAAGAATAAATCAAATGTAAGAAGACCTAATAGAAGCTTCTGCTTCTAGAAGGATCTTTCTCTAGATGGTTCTTTTGATAGACATATTTAGTATAAATAGGAGTCGAGGGTATGAGATCTGTTGTCTTGGATATTATTGTAATAGAGCTCTACTCTGCTGGAGGTTTCCCCCTCGAAGAGGCAAGTGAACATTGCTCTCAATAATTGAAGTGCTCTTTCTGGTGTTATTCTGATATCATTTTGGTGTTATTGTGGTGTTGTTCTAGTTATATTGTTTTTTATCTTCCATTTCTAGCATTGTACTTATTTTATGCATACTTTTTATATATGGAATATTACAAGTGGTATCAAAGCACTTTCCTCGGCAGAAAATTGTGGGTTGAATTTTTTTCAAGGTAGAGACGTATTCCAGTGTCTTTGAGCTACAAAGATCTATCGTTACGCGCATAAATCCGTGATCGGGGATTCATACATGCAGGAAATACAAGTGGTACTTAAGCGTACATCTGTTGGCCACCCCTGTAACATATGTTGGTACCCCTTCGAGTGGTAGCGCATCAGATAGAACGTGTATACAGATCGGCCTAGATTTCCTGAAGCCCTCTTTAGATAAACCTATAGGTCGCCTGACTGCTATAGTGCCACCAAGAACAGCACTCGAGAAGATACTCTCTAGTACCTGGGTAGTAGGGTAGTACGGCTAAGGGAACAGTCTAGCCTCCTTAATTGGTGCCTTGAGATATTGGGCCGAGTACTACTGTTGGACCCCGCATGTATATTAGAGAGCTATAACATAGGGCAAACCCTTGTCTGTATAACCCTTGAATACCTAACCCTTGGGTATGGAAACAAAAAAATAAAACAGACAAGATCTATTGTTGTGCAACTGTGTTCAAGTTGCCAACTCACTACACATTTCTTCCTAGTTAAGAATTTGGGCATTTCATTACTACAATATTCTTCAGAGTGGAGTATAACTCTGCAGGTGTAAAAAAAAAAAATCTAGAATTTCTTGCACCATTATTTGAGACCTATTCTATTGGATTTATCTCTTTTCCCTTATCACTTTCATACCTATCATTTTTCAGCAAAATGTTTGACCCCACCTGCCCCTTTTCGGTTCCCTCATCATCATGGCCCATACTCGTAGCCAAGACTTGGAAGCTCGCTTCAATACCTTGCCATCTAATTTCACAGATACACAACAAGAAGTGAGACAACTCAGTGCCAATATTTCCACCATCAATAAAAACATGCACTCCTCCATCGTCACCTCAATCGCAGAACTCAAAGAAGACCTCAAACAAGACATGACTACCCAGCTTGAATATGTCGTTACGATGATCTACATCAAGATACATATCCCTATAGATCCCCTTTTATCTAACCCACCTTTGCATATCGAAGATGAAAATTCCTCTCATTCCCAGAATTTTCAGCCCCATCACTTTCAGTGTGACCTACGCCTTTCGCGGGTGGATATGACCAAATTTTATGGCTCGGATCCCACTGGTTGGGTAACTCAAATGGAAAATTTTTTATCTTTGTACAGCTTTACAGATGACTTGGTCAAACTCTGGTATGGTGTTCTCTATCTAGATCACATTGGCAATGGTGGCAATGGAGAAAAAATTTCCATCAAGGGTATGTTTCTTGGACACACTTTGTGGGAGATCTTTATGAACTCTTTGAAAATGACACCAACCATTTAGGCCATTTGACAAAGTTGAATCAATCTAGCACAGTGGAAGATTTATAGTTGCTTTTGAGGGACTAAATTTTTGTACAGAGGGCATGCTTGATGCTAATTTCAGAGAATGTTTTATCAGTGGCCTCAAGGATGATATTTGTTCCCATGTCCTCATGGATCAACCTCAGAGTTGGTGGAGGATACTAAATTATCTAAGGAAGCATAACAGTTTCTCTCTTCTCAAAACCGGAAACCCTCCTTTATTCCTCGCACTAAAGCAGTAAATCCCACTCCTCCTTCTACTCCACTAAAGATCCAAAAATTGACTAGGGCCGAAATGGTTGAACGCTAACTCAAAGGCCTTTGTTATAATTCTGATGAAAAATATTTTTCGGCACACAAGTGTAAGGAAGAAAAACTTTTTATGGTCATCTTGGGGGATTTTTTGGAAGAGGATGTTGAAGCTCCCCTTGTGTCTGAGTCACCTGAACCCACCGACATTACCCCTCCCTCAGACCCTCCCAAAGTAGAACTGATCATTTCCCTAAAATCTCTCATGGACTTCTCTACTCCACAAACCCTCAAACTAACTGGCTACATCAAGCATAGGAACATTCTTGTTGATAGTGGAAGCACCCATAATTTTATTCATCGTCACATTTCCCAAGAAACTAATTGCTATATTCGTGTAGTCAATAATTTCCAAATCATGATTGCTAATGGTGGGTCCATGAAATGTGGAGGGCATTGTGAAAATGTGTCTCCAAATTGGTGACTACCACTTGAAATCTCATATGTCTTCTATCGACATGGGCAGTTGTGACATTTTGTTGGGTGCAGACTGGATAAGGACTTTGGGTCCCATTCTCATGGATTTTAATTAATTACCCATGTAATTCAACCAGGAGGGCCAGCAATATAAGTTCCAAGGCATCATCTTCGGTTTCCCTGAGATCATTAGTTCCCATCGCATGGGAAATCTGCTCAAAAAAGTTCATTCGAGCATTATTTCCCAACTCCATTCCATACAAGCAACTGAGACAGTACCCTATGTGCTGCAGGACCTCCAATCCATCCTCTCTAAACATCAAGTGGTTTTTTCCACTCCCTAGGGATGCCCTCCTTCTTGTGGCATTCATGATCATTCAATTCCCCTTGTCCCAGGAATCATTCCTCCCAATATCTATCCCTATCGTCAGCCCTTTTCCCAAAAAAAATAAATTGAGAAAATGGTTGAAGAACTGCTTAACGTAGGTGTTGTCTGCCCTAGTACGAGCCCCTACTCTTCTCTTGTGGTCATGGTCATGAAAAAAGAATGTTCTTGGTGCATGTGTCCTCATTTCTGCTCCCTCAACAAACTCACCATTAAAGAAAAATCCCTCATTCATGTCATTGATGACCTCTTGGATGAATTGAGTGGCACCCAATTCTTTACTAAAATTATCTTCGTTCTGGATATCACCAAATCTGTATGAAAGAGGCAGACATTCCTAAGACTATATGTAGAACTCATGAGGGCCACTATGAGTTTTTGGTCATTCCCTTAGGTTTGTGTAATTCTCCCTCCACTTTCCAAAGCCTCATGAATCGCGTCTTCCATCCTTTTCTCCACCATTTTGTCTTCTTTTTTTTTTTATGATATCCTCATCTATAAAAAAACCTGCACATACCATCTTGCTCATGTGGATCGAGTTCTCCATCTACTCTCTTAGCACCAACTTTTCTTGAAAGAATCTAAAAGTGTTTTTGGTGCCTCAGAAGTCGAATACTTGGGTCATCTTGTTGGCAAGCATGGCTTCTGGGTGGATCCTAAAAAGATTTAAGTTATGCAAGACTAGCCTCACCCAAAGACTCTCAAAATATTGCATGGATTTCTGGGCTTAACAGGTTATTATCGCAAGTTTGTTAAGAATTATGGAAATATTGTGGCCCCTCTCACTACACTCCTTAAAAATAATTCTTTCACCTGGACTCCAGCAGCTTCTCAGGCTTTTCAAACCTTGAAGATGGCCATGTGCACCACTCTAGTCCTGGCACTTCCTGATTTCATAAAGACCTTTGTCCTGGAATTTGATACTTTGGGAAAAGGAATTGGCGTTGTCCTAATGCAAGAGGGTTGGCCTTTGGCCTTTACCAGCAAACAACTTTCTGAACAAAATTTGGGAAAATCAATCTATGAAAAGGAAATTTTGGCCATTATGCATGTCGTTGATCTATGGCACCCTTATCTATTGAGGAAACGCTTCCAAACTAAGACAGATTAACAAAGCCTCAAGTATTTTCTGGAACAACGCATTTCCTCCCTAGAGAAACAAAAATGGGTGACTAAGCTCTTTGGATATGATTATGAGATCATTTATAAGAAAGAAAAAGACAATGTGGTTGCGGATGCACTTTCCCAAAAATATGAGGATGAAGGGTCCCTTTTTTCTCTTTCCTTCATTGTACCATATTGGCCCCAATTTGTTTGCCAAGAATGGCTACACAATCCCAAAATTTCACATATGATACAACAATTGCAGTCCAATTCTCCAGTTTCCCCAGGGTACTCCTGGCTCCATGATGAGCTTCGATACAAAGGCCGTTTGTATTTAAGTAAACAGTCAAAACTTAAATCCATGGTACTTTATTAGCTTCATGCTACACCCATAGCTGGGCACTCAGGGTTTACCAAAACCTATGACTGGGTCAAATGTTCTTTCTTCTTGGATGGTATGAAACATGATGTTCATAATTTTGTGGTTGAATGTGATGTGTGTCAACACAAGGGTGAAACAGTCAAATATCCTGGCACACTACAACCACTTCCGATTCCACCTGTTATTTGGCGGGATATCTCTATGGATTTTATTGTAGTCTTACCTAAATAGGGAAATAAATTAGTCATCATGGTGGTCGTTGATCGCCTTTCCAAGTTTGTTCATTTATATGCTCTTCAGCACCCATTTATAGCATCCACTGTGGCTCAAATTTTCATGGATCGGGTCGTCAAGCTTCATGACAGGCCGCATTCTATTGTTTTTTATCATGACCCAACATTCACCAATAATTTTTGGGCAAGAACTGTTCAAGCTACAAGGCACCCAATTTCATCTCAACACATCTTATCATCCCCAAACTGATGGTCAAACTGAAGTTGTCAATAAGTGTTTGGAAACATATTTGAGGTGTTTTGCATCCTAAAAGAAAAATCAGTGGGCTCAATGGTTATCACTAGTTGAATGGTGGTACAACACTTCATACCATACAATACCCACATGACTCCTTTTGAAGTAGTATATGGACAAAATCCACCTTCAGTTCTCTCATATTTACCAGGTGTATCGAAAGTCCAGGCAGTTGACCAAACACTTACAGTTCGAGATGTTATTTTTCGTACCCTCAAAGAGAATTTGGTCATGGCCCAGAATCGCATGAAGCAACAAACATATCAAGGTCGCTTTGAACGTCAATTTGTAGAATGGGATCAAGTGTTTCTTCGACTGCAACCTTACAAGAAAAATTCCCTCAAGTCCGACCATTGTTAGAAAGTGGCACCCAAGTTTTATGGTCCTTATACCATTCTCAAGCGTGTGGCATTGGTGGCCAATCAATTAGATTTTCCCAATCATTCTAAGCTACATCATGTTTTTCATGTTTCCTGCTTAAAGAAGTTGATTGGAACTAAGTGCCAAACTCAAACCAACCTTCCCAAGTTGGATGAAGAAAGCTCCATTTGGCTACAGCCAGAAGCAAGCGTGAGCATCGCCTACATCAACGCATCATCAAGGAAGTGTTAGTCCAGTGGAAAGATACAACTCCAGTAGATGCCACTTGGGAACCAGCTACCATTCTCCAACAATTTCCACATGTCAAGCCTTGAGGACAAGGTTGTTTTTAAGGGGGAGGACATGTTAGGGACCTAACCCCTCACATAGGTAGAATAAAATATTCTGATGTAATAAAGGTAAATATTAATAAGGCCTAGCAATAAGGAAGAATAATTTGAATGTAAGAAGACCTAATAGAAGCTTCCTCTAATAGAAGGATCTTCCTCTAGATGGTTCTTTTGATAGACATATTTAGTATAAATAGGAGTCGAGGGTATGAGATTTGTTGTCTTGGATATTATTGTAATAGATCTCTGATCTGTGGGAGGTTTCCCCCTTGAAGAGGCAAGTGAACATTGCTCTCAGTAATCGAAGTGCTATTTCTGGTGTTATTCTGATATCATTTTGGTGTTATTGTGGTGTTGTTCTGGTTATATTGTTGTTTATCTACCATTTCTAGCATTTTATTTATGTTCTGCATACTTTTTATATCTAAAATATTACAGTCATACCCACCACCTTTGCACTTCTAAGTATGCAATGAGTATTTTTTACTACTAACAGCTCATCATGCAACACCCATAGAAATTTTCATTAATAAGTGAAAGGCTCAAGGAAATTTCCCATTCACACGCATTAAACCAACATTTGTGGAGGATTATATTATCCCCTCCAACTATTGATTTCAAGCATCGTCTGGAGAAAATAGATGTTCTCATAAACTTATGGCACTAGCTCGACAATAGTTCTGTGGAGATATAGTGAACATCTTCAGGCACGAGGATCGAAACTTCCAGTGGTCCAGGGAATATTCTTACTACTTATACCCTTCCCCCCGGAATGAAATAATTTGGACCTATGGGATTACTCGTGTAGGTTGTGTCCCTATAACATATCTGGCCATCAAGCCACTTGTCGGGCAATGCTACTACATGAAAAAATCCTCATACTTATGTAGTATGCACTTAAATGAAGTTAAATGGATTAACATAGTAAACATATAATTACTACTAAACACATGCATATACTTATCTTTGAAACTGTAGTAACTCCACCAACCACATCTAGACCTTCCACGAACCTCCCAGCTTTAGACCACGCTTCTCATCATGCTCAACAGTGGGTCACCCCCGAGATGGGACTAAGCTCCACCCAAGGTAAGGGAAACCTAGACTAGGTTGAAGTTACAGGAAAAATGCACAAAGCAACTAGAAATATTCTCTCTTGGAGCCTTCTTACACCCACTACTCACAAATTGTCATTCTCCACATGCCTATTCCACCCAGGATTATACACCTTCACAAGCACAGTCCATCGGTACTTCACCTCCCTCTCTGGGTCTCGGCAACAGGCTAGATTAGGAACTCTCGGAGCTCTGTAGTTGGTGCTAGACTCTCTTTGGGAGAAAATGACTTCCCAGTAAACTATCTCACCTGGAGATAGTTGCTCATAGGCCTGACAACCTGCTTCTTCTACCATAGGCCTGAAAACCCAGTTCTTCAACCAATTTCAACCCAATTCCCACAAGTTCAAGTTGACAGAAACAACAACATCTTTTGCTAACTCACAGGTGACATCAGCAATAGGAAAAATTGGGTGTGGATGCTCAGAAGGCAGCAACAACCACAGTTCATCACTCATCCATCCAAGGATGACAGTCGCAACAGTAGATGTGAATAGGTCCAAAAATGGCAATGGCCAGACACTAGACATAGCACGCTTAGGATATTTCTACGGTGTTGGGTTCCACAAAAGACACAGAACAATTCACTCGTTCTGATTCTAAAAATTGTGTGAGAGTAAAACAATAGAGGTTCCAAAGCAGAGGAAAATGGTTTTTCAGACATCCCACGACAGAATGGAGGACCCACCCCCATCTCAGCTCAATTCCTTGGTTAAATTTCATGTGCTTGGGCTGACACATGTCGCCCATGAGGCTGCATGCACTCCATCAGCATGTGTTCCCTCTTGCACACATTCCCCTTTCCAGGAACTTAGGATAAAGACATACCTTTCTCATAACTTTTGGAATAATAATAAATTATTATTAATAAGGACTTAAGCCCCTAAGCTTATCTCCTAGGATCAACACTTAGCCTCTCTTCCTAACCTTTCAGCCCCTTTTCCCTTACCCACCTTGTGGAAGCTTAGTCCCCCATCACTCTTTCTTCATGGTCGGTCTGCACGCAACGATGTTTATATTTTATTAATTATTTGCATAATTACATGTACAAAAACAGGCTCATGGCCTTAACACTTAGGCTCCCGGCCTAATAAACACATAATCCTACCAACTTATCAATACTCGGCTCACTAGCCTACATTACATTCTTTATAATTCATAATCATGATTACAACAGGGCTCGTCCTTGGGGATATTACAATCCCATCCCCTTATTTTTCCACTATCCTCAGTGCAAATTTTACACAGCATCAACAAGATTTTTCAAAATATTCAAATAGATGTGGGTATTCTGCCCACATAGCATCTTCATTCTCCCATGTCACATCCTCAGGACTGTACCAGGTCCAATGGACAATTACAAGCCCTAGGGATTGATTCCAAAGTTTTTTTCTTTTTTGTTCCAATATGCGCATAGGATTCACTTGCAGGACACTTTCTTGTTCCACTTGAATCACAGCATATATGCAATTGTCCCAATACTTTCTAGGATTTCAAATGGCCCGCAAAATCTGGCTGCCAACTTGGCGCAGTTTCACAGCTTCGGGGAACTTCTATTGGCTTTTACTTTAAGGAAAACATGATCACCCACTTTAAATTCTCTGTGGGTTTTGTTCTTATCAGCATAAATCTTCTGCCGGTCTTGGGCATCTTTCAAATTCTTCTTAATTTTTAGCATTTGATCTTCCATTTCCTTGAGAAAATATGGCCCAACTACTGCCCTATCAGTTGGATTATCCCAGCTTACTGGAGTATTTCACTTTCTGCCATAAAGTGCTTCAAATGGGCTCATCTTCAACAATGCTTGATACCCATTGTTGTAGGTGAATTCTACCAAATGTAGGTAGTCTTCCCATTTCGATGGTTTTTCCATCACATACATCCTTAGTATGTCTTCTATTACTCGATTCACCCTCTCTGTCTGCCCATTAGACTCGGGATGATAGGTTGTACTAAAGTTTAGATTTGTTCCAAACCCCTTGAATAACCCTTTCTAGAAATTTGAGTTAACTTTCGGGTCTCTGTCAGACACAATTGTCTTAGGGATTCCATGAAATTGTGTTACTTCCCTCAGAAAGACGTTGGAAACATCCTCTACCTTGTGAGTAGTATTTAATGGAATCAAATGGGAAACTTCTGTAAGCTTGTCCACCACCACCATGATTGAATCATGCCGTTGGCATGTTCTAGGCAATCCTGTGATGAAATCCATTGTCACTACTTCCCACTTCCACTTAAGAATGGGTAAGGGTTATAACATCCCTGCTAGGTGTATGTTCTCATCTTTAACCATCTGGCACTCCATACATCTGGAGATGTATTCAACAATATCCTTCTTCATACCTGGCTAGAAATAATGGCTCTTGACTGCTGCCACAGTTTTTTGATATCCAGGGTGCCCTGCATAAGGCACATTATGTATTTCATGCAAAATCGTAGGTTTCAAGTCCTGGAAATTAGGTACATAAATTTTATTTTTGTACATAAGTATTCCATTTGTTTCCAATTTATAATTTTCCACTTTCTGTGGCGTCTTGCCTTGTTGTAGATTTGCTACCACCTCTATGTAATGCAAATTTGCATTTGCAGCTTCCAAAATTATTCCCTTTATATCATTTTGGTACATGCTAATGGTTGTAGCATGTAACTCATGTACTCTCCTTCTGAGTGCATCAGCCACTTTATTCTCCTTCCCTTTGATATGCTTGATATCAAAATCATACTCACAGAGAAACTCCAACCACCTACTCTACCTAGTGTTCAAGGTTGGTTGATCAAACAAATACTTTATACCATTATGGTCTATTCTCAGTTAGAACCTTCTTCCCATGAGGTAATGCCTCCACTTATTTAGAGAATGTACTATGGCTGCCAACTCCAAATCATGAGTGGAATAGTTCCTTTCATGATCTTTCAAATTTATGGATTCATAAAAAATTGCGAATCCATTTTGACTGAGGACTCCTCCCATTCCTTCTTTGCATGCATTAATGCATACCACAAAATATTTTTTTGGATCTACAATCCTTAATATTGGAGCATTGGCTAACAGTTTCTTCAATTGTTGAAATCTTTTTTCACAATCCTCTGTCCACTGAAACTTCTTCTCCTTCCTTTGCAATAAAGTGATAGGGTGAGATATCCTCGAGACCCCTGCGATAAACCTTCTGTAATAACTAGCTAAACCCATGAAGGTTCTAACTTCTGTCACATTCTTTGGCGCTGACCATCCTCTAATTGCTTCAATATTCTCGGGATCTACAATTATCCCATCCTTCGAAATAATATGCCCCAAGTAATGGATTTGTTTTTGATAAAATAAGCACTTGCTCAGCTTGGCATACAATTGGTTCTCTCTTATCACCTGCAAAACCATCCTCAGATGTTATTCATGCTCTTCCTCCAACTTGGAATACACCAGGATGTCATCCAAGAATACTATGACAAACTTGTCTAGATAGTCCCTGAATACACCATTCATTAAACACATAAAAAAAACGGGGTAATCCTGGTACCTCCTGGAATACATCTTCAAACTCCTTTAGTACCACATGATCTCCAATATTTGAGACCTCATCCTTAGATTCTTCCTCCACATGGGATGCAAATAATTGACAGCCTTTTCTGTAGCACTTATTCAGCTACAATGTTGAGATTTATTTGATAGCAACAGCTCTGGGAATTCCTTGGACTATTCTATGATTCTCTTCCTCATCTAGGCAAGTGAATTCCTTATTACGACAGTCCAATAGGGCATGGTGTTGGTCCAAACAGTCCATCCCAATTAGACAGTCATAAGAACCTAAAGGAAAAACATTCAATTCAGCCTTTTTACTCAGTCCATTCATGTCCACAAGACAAGACTTAACCAACTCAGTGACTTTTCTCTTAGTTCTTGTAGACATATGCACTAACCAAGATTGTTCATGTTTGCTTCTTGACAAATGCAAACTTTCCACCACTCTAGGATCTATATAACTATGGCTAGCCTCTGAATCAATTAAAATAGTAAGTGGTTGGTTGTTAATCATACCTTCCACTTCAATCATGTGCGACTGATATTCAGCTTGCTTGTTGTCCAGGGCTGCGTAGATCCTTGGCATTCTACTGACCATGTCCTCCACTGTTTCATCTTGCTGAACATTATGGATAGCTCTCACTTTTCCTTTTTTATGGGGACAATCTATGTACTTGTGGTTCTCTTTACAGCCCCAACACTAAATGGGCATCTATCTAGGCCTTTGTTCCCCCACTTCAGCCATTCTCATCTCTCTAAATGATGGCTTTCCTTGAGGAATATTTCTGAAAAAGGGAGGTTTGTTTCCCTTCTACCTCTGTTCTTTCTTGAACTTCCTCTGGTCGTCCCAAGCCTTCCCAAAGGTAGGCTTTTCTCTTTGTTGTTCATATAAGCATTTCACTCTTCTTATCATTTCTTCCATAGTCTTAGGGTCATCATATTGGATCTTGTACCCAATGGAAGGTGGCATTCCACTCAAATACCTTTGAATCTTGACATTTTCCTCTTTGATGAACGAAACATACTTCAAAAATTCCAAAAATCTAAGTTCATACTCATCAATGGTCATGCTGCCTAGCTTGAGTTCAAAGAACTCTTTCATATTTCTGTCATAATATCTCTTAGTCAAATACTTCTTCTCGAAATACCTCTTGAATTCCTTCCAAGTGATATAGTTCTCTCTAATGTGTTGCACCTGCACAAGCTGATCGCATCACATGGATGCTTTTCCTTTCAGTTGATACATCACAATTCTTCCTTCCGCATGTGAGGAATAATTTTGTAGTTGGAAGTGTTTCCTCATATCGATCAACCATGTTTCGGTGTCTTCCTCCTTCTGATGTTATCCATCAAATGTAGGAGGCTTAATCTTGTTCATCTCTCCCTTCAATTCACCCACTCCAGATCTCATGTGATTTTTGGTAGGAGATGGGCTTGAACTACTATGTGTCATTCTCTTAGAGCGACCTTGGGAGTGATAATGGTGTCTACCCACACTCCTTGACCTTATTCCCTATGAATTATAGTGACTCCCTATTCTGCTCGAGTCACTCTCCTTCTCCAACTTCTTCTCTATTCTCTCCAAACTCTTTAACATATTTATGTTAAATTCACCTTGTTTTTCCTGAGTTTTTCTGAGCTTTTTTCTATCTCCTCGGTGAGTTTGGGCATCTTTCTGCAATTTTTAAATGATTTTCATCATGTTTCCTTCCTTATATATCTCTTATGCATGCCCATTGGAGTTCAACCCTTCAATCCCAAATGAACATCCATTCCTTTTGCTTCGTCCTCGGAACTAGAAGCAGTCTGTGCCCTTTCCATTTCTTTTTCACTCAGTGGAAATTCTATTTGGTTCTGGCACTCACTAAAATTATGAAAACATAATGTGCAGACAACAAGAATTTTTCAAGTCATTATTCCTTAACAAATCCCACAACATTCATCAACAACTTGATTCAAGAAAACGTTTAGCTTTCATGGATTTTTTCGAGCTCTGATTGGCTCTGTAGTGCACTCATGCCTTAGCCCTTTTCTCTCATTTTCCAAACCCACTCGACCATGGTTTGCGACCAAGCGCTAGATCTCAAGGTCCTCTAATTAAAACTTCGGGGTTTCGGGTTTCGGGTTTCAAGATTTCGATCGCATAAGTTCTCGCACTCGCTTTCCTCTCCAACTCCCGACTTTCGAACTTCCAACCTTTCTAGCCAATAGGCCCACAACACAGTTATCACCAACCAGGGTGGTGACACATGTTTCTCTTAAGAATGTCCATGTCACCCTAGGTGATGCCCTCTGACCCCACTGCATCTATGTTTTCCTTCGGGGGTCACTAGCACATGGCACACATCCCATGGGTCCACACCCATCCAAGTGACGTCAGCCCAACTCACTACTTCGGCTCTTCAAGATTTTACGATTTCGGGCTTCGGCAGTTTGTGCATCATCACATCCCATTTCTCCCAACAACTGAACTCCCGAAATTACGATCTACTCTTCTACTTGATCCAATGGTCATGATTTCCCCACGATCTGATGAATCAGATCTCATCTAGATTTCGTGTGTCGCAAGGTTGAAATAATTTCCATCTCCATCCTCTCGATCCCCAAAATGCTGAAATTCTTCCTGGAAAATTAACAGTCCAGATCTCTCCTAGATCAATGGTTGTGATCCAATTGCAAATTCGCATTTCGCGAATTCTCACGAAGTTTCCCTTTGACCTTTAAAAGTCACGAGTCAATGAAAGGTTGATCGCTCTCCACGTGTCTCTCCCTATGGATGTTTAGGATTGTTGTGGATTTTCCACTTGCAAATATCTAACGTGTTTGGATCTCTGCTACATGTCCTTCGATGGATGGTCTTGATGATGTCGGGGCTTCGCGTATCACGATTTTGACACTCATGTGAAACTCCAAAGGGTTTTAAACCTTTTGCACGTTCCCTGGATCCAACGACTGTTGTTCCACATGCTCAGATATGATGGCCCAGATATGATCTCTTCTGCGCACTCTCCTAAGTGTTTGGACGTGGATTCAATGGTCGAGATCTTCTCCTTTACAACTGATCTACGGCTGTGGTTTTATTTCACTGCTACTCATCCTGAGCTTCGTACACGGTCAAGTAGCCCTTTAACACTCAAAAACATTCTAAGTTTCAAAATTAATCCTCTAGACACAATTTCCTCTTGAGACCTTGGGTCTAAAGACCACTTATCTAGCCCATCCAAGCTCAACATTGAAAACTTGGGCTCTAATACCATATTGTAATGTCCTCAGCCATCAAACCACTTCTCGGACAACACTACTACACGTAAACATTCTCATACTTATGTAGTATGCACTTAAATGAAGGTAAATGGATTAACAAAGTAAACATATAATTATTTTTAACATACAGAATTAATGGAATCAACAGTAATATCATTGCAACGGAATACATGATAATATTGAAAGCATCACAGACATGCATTTTAATTGAATTTAAACACATGCATATACTTATATTTGAAATTGTAGTAACTCCACAAACCACATGCATACCTTCCACGAACCTCCCAACATTAGACCACACTGCTCATCACGCTCAACAGTGGGTCACCCCCGAGTTGGGACTAAGCTCCACCCAAGGTAAGGGAATCCTAGACTAGGCTGAGGTTACAGGAAAAATGCACAGAGCAACCAAAAGGATTCTCTCCAGGAGCCTTCTTACGCCCACTACTCATGGAGTCTCATTCCCCACATGAATGTTCCACCCAGGAGTATACACCTTCACAAGCATAGTCCATCAGTGCTTCGCCTCCCTCTTTGGGTCTCGGCAACAGGTTGGATCAGGAACTCTCAGAGCTCTGTAGCTAGTGTTGGACTCTCTCTGGGAGAAAACCACTTCCCAGCAGACTCTCTCACCTGGAGAGATTTTCTCACAAGCCTGACAACCTGCCTCTTCTACCATGGGCCTGACAACTCGATTCTTCGACCAATTTCAACCCAATTCCCACAAGTTCAGGTTGATGGCAACAACAACAACTTTGGCTAACTCATAGGTGATAGTAGCAATAGGAAAAATTAAGTGTGGATGTCCAGAAGACGACAATAGCCATAGTTCATCACTCATTCATGTAAGGATGACAGTTGCAACAGTATATGGGCATAGGTCCAAAAAATGGAAATGGACAGACTCTAGACACAACACACTCAGGCAATTTCCCCAGTGTCAAGTTCCACAGAAGACATAGAACAGTTCACCCGTTTTGGTTCTCATAATTGTGTGAGGGTAAAATAATAGAGGTTCCAAAGCAGAGGAAAATGGTTTTCAAATAGCCCATGACAGAATGGAGGACCCACCCCCATCTCAGCTCAATTCCTTGGTTAAATTGCATGTGCCTGGGCCGACACATGTCGTGCATGAGGCTTCTTGCGCTCCATCATCATGTGTTCCCTCTTGCACACGTTCCTCTTTCCAGGAACTTAGGATAAAGACATACCTTTCTCATAACTTTTTGAATAATAATAAATTATTATTCCTAAGGAATTAAGCCCATAATCTTAGCCCCTAGGCTCAGCACTTAGCCTCTCTTCCCAACCTTTCAGCCCCTTTTCCCTTACCCACCTTGTGGAATCTTAGTCCCCCATCACTCTTTCTTCTTGTTCAGTATGGACGCAACAATGTTTATATTTTATTAATGATCTGCATAATTACATATACAAAAACAATCTCTTGGACTTAACACTTAGGCTCCCAGCCTAATAAATGCATAAGCCTACCAGCTTATCAATACTCAGCTCACCAGCCTACATTACATGCTTTACAATTCATAATTATGATTACAACAGGGCTCGTGCTTGGGGATATTACAATCCCTAAAAAATTTCATTGTAAGGAGTTGGCCTCTTGGTGTGCCAATAAATATATTTTAGGCCAAAGAATTATTCCACTACGGGACCACTCTTTTGTTTCTTTTTCACCTCAAGTCTTCTGCTAGATGTTAATATTGTCAGAGCCAACATTGACGTTCAGAGGAGAATACTCCAAGCAGTTCCTAAGAAAGCATAATAACGAGTTGGACTTCTTGATCGAGTTCCTGGAAGACTCGATGGAATTTCTTGAAGATATCACAAACTCACAGGTTAGTTCATTTAGAAATCCATTCCGAAAAATTGTCCGGTTGTTTACAAGAATAACGTGATAGGAATCCACAAAAACTATTTCCCACATGGTTCTTTATATTTTGTATTTCACAGTCAAGGAACAAGCCATTTTTTATTGGGGGAAGCTAATTTCACATGAAATATGTTCCCAATTATCAAGCTTCAAAAAGGAGAAGAAATTTTATATGTCATCCTACTTGGTTTTTGCGATAACACATTGCTGTCAATTTCCAAAATTGTCTCTGTCCAAGAAGGTAAACTGAGAATTCAACCCAGAAATCTTCTGGTATCAGGCCTTGTGGAAGCACAAGGCCTCCCACTATTTTTATGAGGTTTTTAATGACTTTGTCTTTGTTTTCAAAGTTTTATTGTTAGGAGACGATGCTCCCCGCATATCTGAACAGGCAACCAAGTTTTTGGATAGGAAAATGGCACTTGAACAAATGGATAATTATAGTGTGATAAGGATTTTTGGATCCAAGGAAAAACATGCTCTCCTTCCATGTCACATTACAGAAAAAATGTTTGTTACAGAAATAGCAAGGCAATACAACTATTGGTTGCATCTATTCCATGAGAAGAGAAAAAAAAAGTTCATTCCTCTGCCTTGGAAAGTCAGGGACTTCGTGTTTAGGAATGTCAATAAAATTGACGAATTCACAGTCCATTTCAACAACTTGAACCTAAGATATGTTGAAATCCTAAGAGGGTTCGACCCTAATAAAAAATATTTAGAACATTTACTTACACTTGGCCTCGACAATTATTTTTTCCAGAAACACCTGAGAAAAAACAGAGACATTGGCAACAATGCTCCTGCTTCTCATGTTGACGACCTAGACACACTGGAAATCACCACTAAATTGTACAAGCAATAGGGAAAAGGCCCCGGTGAGAAGAGTGTTCAATCAGTGGATAGCACTCCCAAAAGTATGACATCCTGGAGCATCTCTCCAATGGCCCACCATAGCAAGAAAGAAACCCATAATTCTTCAAACGGAGGAGGAGATAACCCTCCTCACCCTAAACTTGATAGTTCTCACAGGCTTCCTTTGGAGAAGAAGAGAAACAAAAATTGTAGGGCAGGTGGAAGAGCCAGAAATTGAGAGTGAGAACATGGAACTTGAGACTGATCTAGATAGCATATTCTACCACCTTGATCATCCCAGAGACACGATCCATCATAGTCATCCAATGGACATAGTTGATACAGAAATTTTTTACAAAGATGAATCCTTTGTGTTCCAAAGCGATTTTTTTAACAGCAAGTCTAAAATATTAATTATTTAAAAGAGAGATGTTAAAAATAAGAAAGGAAAATATTGTTCATAGGTTAACCTTGTGAACATGTGGCCGCCCCAAATCTCTCGAATTCACAAAGCAACCGAATATGCTCTTGATGATTCCATTGGAGGCATTGAGGATGAGAATGCCAGACTGAAGGACCAAGTCAAGGAATTGGAGCAAGCTTTGACTCCTATGCCATTGCTTACCAATTCTTTAGCAATAGCCATGCCTGCCACCCCTGCAACCAAGTTAAAAGGATCCTCTAGCCTCCTCACATCAAGTAGAGGATATGTGAAGAATAATATCAAGAAAATAATGGAACTGATTACTAAAGCGTGGGAAACAACACAAAGTATGGCTTCCCTTGGAACGAGGGCACATACTTTGCTCAAACATTTACAGGCGAATTTTAAAAATGAAGAACATTTATATTTAGACATTGTCCTTCCTTTTGGCACCCATGTCAACAACATGAAAGAAACGAGAAGAAGACAACAATATCTCCCCTCCAAAAACGGGATCACTCAATTAAATGTATGCTGGAAAGAGAAAGTGAAGAACCTGCATCTCATTGTCCAATCATGTGAACATGCCATATCAAAGAAAGAAAAATTATTCACAAAACTGACCAAAATAGACTTAGTTGGCAAGACCGACGAGGTCCAAGACCCCAAGTTAATCATCAAATCCTTGCCCTTAAGTAAGCAAGCCTTCAATAAAAAAGTTGATATTTTTAAGGTGTTGTCTTTAGAAAATTTTTACAGCATCTTTGAATATGGTGAATATGACGTGGACAACAGGTTAGTCGACTATTCGATATAGAATGAAGAAATATATCATGCTTTGCATAATATTTCTATCCATCTAAGGTAATTAGAAAATGAAATTTTCAACAGAAAAATCTGGAATGAGATCAACGTCGACCCCTTCAGAAGATACATTGAAGAATGGGTCGAAAGGGAATTGAAGCAGGTCGTCAACGAAAGGAAATAGGAAGTTGGCATGATTCCAGTAGTCATCGACGACAACAATAAAAAGGAATCAGAAAGCAAATAACAAAAGGGGTGATATGTACCATCACTGCAAGTCTATACTGATCACATCCTGCTTTGTTGACCAATCCAGTTATTGCACCTTTTTAAATAGAAATGTCTAGCCAAAGACTGATACCTTCCATTTTATTCTTTTCAAGTATTACACTCTACCGTCACCCACTTCTTCTTTCCACGGTCATATTTCTCATACATATTTCTCTTGTGGTTTGTGGGAACCCTAATCCCAGTCTATATGAAAAACACATTTAAATTTCTAGGAATATGTAACAGACAATATTAGTTTTTGATATATTTCAAATAAAAATATTTTTTATCTCCTTTTATATTTATGTGCTCATAAATTTTTATCTTCAACTATGTTGAATGTCAATAAATTGTGTTTATTTATTTTGAATTATCCTTTTCTCATGCATATCTTTTTCTCCTGCTATGCATATAAAAAAATTTGTCCTGGCACATATAGAGACATACATGCCAGATGGTCTATGGAAATTGTACTTAACTCTAACCAATTGAAAGTATACATTGAAGAGATCAAACATGCAAGGTAGGAATGAAAACTTCAAACAAAGCAAGTCACACTACTGGAAAGAACGGAAATTTTGAACATAGAAAAATGGATTATATAGTTTCAAAAAATAAATGGGACTCTAGAGACCACGTGTCATTTACTGCATGGATATTATTAGCACTAGAGGTCACCTCTAGATTGCAGCATAGGTAAGCCCAATACTCATCAGAGTTAGGTGGATGTTGGTTTTATATGGATGGAGGTCAATGGACAAAACTAAGAATCTGAATGATGTTCAACACAAAACTGGACAACAAATGTACAGGGAAGTGAGGGCCACATTAACTTCAATCAGGAAATTTGAGTTAAAGTGAGAGCAGAGGGACGACTTAGTGAGAGAGGTGAACGATATTGTTATGGGAATCCGTCCTTCCAGCAGCTCAGAGATGAAAAACTCAAACTCGAGAGAAATATAGAGCTCAAATTTCAGGTACCGAAATGTGTTACAAGAAACACAGTCACAACAACAGAATGATCAAACCTCCATCATCATGCCATTGCGAAAACTCAACTGGATCTTCCATGCCCGAGCCCTTCAGTGTGAGAGGGAAACGACAACACATGGAAATGAATGAAACCGATCACGATACCGCCATGATCAAACCTACATCATAACAGCATAACAATCCTCAGTTGGATCCTCCATACCTGAGTGTTTCAAACAATTTTTACAAAAAAAATGGAAAGAAACAGGAAACTAAATTCTATTAACATGAAAGTCTCAAATCGATTACATAACGAGAGACCAGCTCTGGCATCACAAGAATTACAATATTGGGAGCTATGCTCAACCTAGGACCTATAATAAAACTCAAAACTACATACATATACTCAAAATTTTCCTAGCAGAGGCATGCTCGAGCTTCTCGTCCAATGCCATATGTTTGTGTCTTCTCAGTCAGACTGCACATGCAGTCTCCTCTGTGCATGACTTTCCCTATTAGATGCAAGCTATGCTCCGCCAGTCCTTTTTGGATTTCCATTTATGCGGTGAGATGAGGTTTCAACCACCTCCCTCAATTCCATTAACATCTTTCATCGGGACCAGGACTGGGCATGGGTCAACTCTGCACCTAGAAAACGTGGCAGCCTCACCCTACTCTTTTTCCATCTGGATCTTTGCTGGATGAAATTTTTGAAAACTTAGATCAGCGCATGCCTTAACACAATGTTCCAAACCATCAAATAAGACCCCCAACTTAGGCTAAATGCAATTTGTGGGTTTTTAAGCCCCTTTTCTCGCATTTTCACCAAGGTGCCACTTCCTCAGGGAAAAAAAAACCCTTACAATAATATGTGTTAACATTAGGCTCCATGGGAGATAGAGTCCTCCCTGCGAGGCTGTAATATCTTTAGTAGTTCCAGTCGCCTTCTACATTGGGCTATGGATTCGATCTCAAAACATCATGCTGAGGAAATACAGGTTGACAAGCACACTATTATAAAAATGAAAGCAAAATACATGGCCTCTAGAAGGAGCTTATTTATGTACATTCCTAGACTAATTGATTTTACACAGTGCTAGGTAAAAGAAAAATTCCACCATAGCCATTCAAGTAGCTTCCTAACTAGAATCTATTTTATTCTTTCAGTGATCAGCAACAGACGATGCAATTGTGAAAGCAGAATGATTACATCCTTCATCTTTCCTTCCAATGTTGAAGTCAATATAAAGTTGGGCAACTTCAAAACATGAAGGAAATGCAGCTCCATGTACTCCTTTACTGGTTCATAGGACAGGTGACAAAATCCACTAAGTTGGTGACAGAAAACATTCTCTGTCTTGCCTCAGTTCATGCCAAGATGAATGTCTCTAGAAAATGCAAGTGGGTGAAAGGCTAATGTAGTCTAACTAATCCTAGGTGGTGGTTGCTCACTGACAGGCTCTAAGCAAGCTATAAATTGCACCTTTAGTTGCTCCTCTTCTTCTTCATGTCTCTCCCAAGGGTTGGATTCATAATCGTCATAAACAGGAATCGTGAGAAATATCTACTCTTCAATCTGTTGCTCGGTGTCTTCTGCAAGTCCAGGATGGTTGATTTCCTCATAATATTTTTATTTAGTGAATAGAGGATAAGACTCCGATGTATAATCTTGGAAATCTTGCATATCCAGCTCAGAACCTGATTCATATCTGTCATACAAGGGTTGGTTTCTCCCCAATATATCAAAATGTGATGTAGGGATATGTTGCTCTTCATCTAAATAATCATCAAAGTTGGGTGAGTGAAGAACTCCCACATCTTGCAAAACAGGGGTGATCTCATGATCCTTCATTTCAATCCCAGGTGAAAACACATAGTGGAAAATCTCTTGAAGGAAAAGAGAAGAATCCTCTTCCACAACAATCTCCTCTTTTAATTCTGATACAACAGGTTCATCAGGGGAAGAATATAATGGTGCTTTATCTATGAAATCACCAACACCATCATCATCAGTAGGGATGTCAAGGACATCTGCTTCAAGGAATGGAAAATCCTCTGCGCTTCCTTCAAAAGAGAAGCAAGCACGATCTGCCTTCAATTTTTCTATTCTTGTAGAAAGTGATCCCACCAGCTCCATCAACTTAGCCAAAGAAACTTCTTCCTAATCGCAGCCTTCATCCTCACATATTTCATTGGAAATAGCCACACCTTGAACACAGTCTCTACATTCCTCACAACAGTTATGAGAGATTAACTTAGAGGAATAATACCTTTGACAATGCTTATTAAAGCCACATGAAATTGTTCCATGGAGGAGATGCTAGTAGGGGGAAAGGATCGATACCACTCATGGGCATCCATGTCCAATGAGAACATGAACATATTCATTAATACATTCTCCTGATGTATCTCCCACCGATGCATGAGTTCATGAAACTCATGGAGATGCTGAGTCAATTTGTCCTCTTTACGTTCTCTAAATATGGGAAAATCATCACCCCATTCATCAATGGTAGGAACAACATTTAGAAAACCAGGAACAACAGAGAAATCAAAAGGAACAAACCTCTGAGCCATGATTTTGTTCATTTCAAACCAGTCGAGTCGCTAGTTGATCCTTTAACCATGGAGTCACCAGGTGAATGATATGCAGAATGAGTGTGTCTAGTCTTTGTTCACCATCAAAGACCATATCTGATTGTTGTGTTCTCCCAGGGGCCTACAAGTGTAGCCAAAGGCATCCACACTGAAACAGTGGAGTCGCCAGGTGCAAGTGAAATCTTCAATGGTTCTAATGTTTGATGCACCTTCAAAATCAGAAGCTTGTTGTCATTCTCCTAGGGAAGATATCTTCACTTTTTTCCCCAACAACGACATAGGAAATGTTAGCACCAAAGGTCACCTCTGGATTGTGGAAGATGATCCGAAATTGGATCCAGAAGCCTGACAGGGCTTGAAAAATGCTCAAAAATGAAAGTGCTCAGAATGCGATGAAACCTATGCCATTGTGTCCATCTCATCTTCCTAATTCCAATGGTATATTTACTTTGTCAAACGGGCTCTGTATGGAGAAGATATCGTGTTATGTCTGAAAAGTCAAATAGGCAAAAAAAATTGTTGACTGTGCAGTCTATACAGTCCATACGGACGCTGACATGGCATGTCCGTATGCTGATGTGGTAGGTACATATAGGTGATGTGGCAGCCTCAGGTGATGACATGTGGTAGGCAGATTTGGACATTTGGGCATACAGTTGGACCTATCCCGAGGTGACACGTGTCACCATTGTAAGGGTGACACGTGGCATGGGTGATGTCATCAGCTGACGTGGCAAGTCAACTGGGTAGTACGACAATTGACGTGGCAAGTTGACTGGGCAGTACAATGATTGATGTGGCAAGTTGATGTGGCAGTACGACTCTAGCACATGGACCAATCAACGGTTGACAAGTGTCATGTTTTGGTTGGTTGTAGAGGTGCCACGTGGCCCAGTCAAGGGCTGCCACATGGCACCCCTTTATTGGTTAATCGGTTGTATGTAAAATTATATGGGATTCCATGGGGTTTGACCCCTGGACCTCCCCTACACATAATTCCTTTGCAACGATTGTCCGACCAACAGACCACTAGTTGTGACTTAACATGTATACGAGTTAAAATTTATTTAAATTTAAATTATGTTACCATTGGCGGGGGGTCAGGCCAAGGCTAAGTCGTTTGCTATATAATATGACCATTCCATATACCTTATAGCCTGACAGTTGTGTGCGTGATTAAGTTTTTTAAGCCATGGGACCGGTGCCAACCACCAACGGGCGCGGTTATGACCGTTTGCCAAACGACCGAGAGTTAGCGCCGAATGGGAGGGGGCCAGCGCACAGCCCTTTGGGCTGGCGCTCAGCCACATGGTCCCATATGACCCTGTCAAGGGGGCGTGCGCCATACGAAGGGGGATTATTCCCAATAACTATTATAAAGTGGGTTTTGTATTAAAGTTTGGATTGTTAATTAACCCATTTTTAGTCAATTTTCTCCATTTTTGGGAGATATTGGGAATTTTTAGAGCCTAATTTTTTGGAGGAAGTTGGAGATGGGTAACCAACTTGCCAGCTATATAACCAAGGCCTGTTTGAGGCTAGGGGATAGCATTGAGGGGAATTCAGAGCAGAATAATGTTGAGGAGAAACCAAGCCAAAGCCATTTTGATGCAGAGAAGCTTTTGAGGAGGAGACATTGTCGGATCATTTCTGAGAGCTCCGGACGTTCGTTTTGTGTGTCGTTTTCTTTGTTGGGTTCTTGAGATATGGAAGAATATGACCAAATCATTCTTGTAGCCATTTGGCATTGCATTGATGTAATTTTGAGCATTTGAACAGAAATAAAGAAGCCTCCCCCACAAAGAAAAGGCCCAGAGACGTAGGTAAAGTTGTGTCGAACTCCGTTATCAATTTGTGTGTTATGGTTTGTTGTCTTTTATTGCATTTCAGATCTGCACATATGTATATGGCTGTTATAATTCCTCTTATTTCCTCATTCTTCACTAAGTTTTCTCAAATGGCTAATTAACGCATGCAAAATTAAAACTCAACCATAAGTCATTAAAAGATCCTACGGATCAAGTGGTACCAGAGCTAGTTGACATTTGGATTTGATTTGCATGTTAACCAGGGAAAAGCTACAGTGTGGTGAAGGTGAGCTTGTTGTAGAGAATCCATTAATTGGATTGAGAAAAAGAGCTTCTTACAGCGAGAAGATGGCATCGAAAGAAGGGATTTCTCAAGATGAGAAAGAGTTCCGGAAAAAATTCCTTGCCATGTCATAGATGGTGAAAATCTTGTACGAAGATTAGTTGGAACGGAAGTGACCAATTTTGGGTGATTCTTCAAAGGGAAAAAGTGAAGAGGAAGAGGACCATCCTTATATTCCTCCTTCACCTCCATCAACACTTCCTTCTTCTCCTTCTTCTTCAAGTTCAAGTTATAAATCTAGTGGAAAGAAAAATGCTCATAAGAATAAACATGAAATGCCATTGTTAAAACTTGATCTGAAATTTGATTTGCCCATATATGATGGTGAAGTAAATGAAAAAAAACTTGATAACTGGATCAGGAAGATGGAGGTATACTACAGTGTGCAACAGATCGAGGATGAGGCCACACAAATCAAGTTGGCATCTTTGAGACTTGCAGGTACAGCTCTTATCTGGTGGCAGAGAAAGCTGCAAAAGGGAACATAATGTATTTCCATCATGGAAGGATTTCATTTCTGCACTTAGGAAACAATTATATCCTTTGGGTTATAAAGAAAAAGCAATAATTGAATGGCAATCTTTAAAAC
>ML851951.1:27976-58674 GCA_009831015.1 Picea engelmannii
ACGAAGTAACTTGTGATGTTGTGTCGTTAAGAGAATGTGGAATGATCTTAGGTAGTCCATACTTATTTGATCGTAAGGCAATCTTCTACAGGACAAAGAATCAATATCAATTCACTAAAGCAGGTCATGATTATGTGGTTCATCCTCATCGTGTTAAAGAAAATAAAACACTTCAAACTTTGGAACAGTTAACGAATGCAGTTGTTTCAAATGAAGTAATTGATCTTAAGCAAGAACAAAATATGGTTGTTGAATGGAGAATCAATCATAAGTTGCTTCAAGATAAGCTCATGCCATGCAGATTTCTAAAGTATATCAGTTCATTTGCAGTCGTCTTTTTGATGCTACCATTAGCAATGTTTTATACATGGATGATAGTGGCTTCAGTAAGATGTAACAGGGTTCAAATGGATAACAATATACTGTCAGTTGTCATGATTGTGTTACAGCTGATCTTGATGAGACAGATGCACAGAATAGAGTTCAGAGACAGAGAGCAAGCTGGGTGGCCTATCCCGAGCTTGTTGACTGGTCAGTAACCTTTTGGGTACCAAAAGGTCTTATTGTGGCGAGGTGTGATCCGAAATCGGATCCAGAAGCCTGACAGGGCTTGAAAAATGCTCAAAAATGAAAGTGCTAAGAATGCAATGAAATCTATGCCATTGTGTCTGTATCATCTTCATGATTCCGATGGTATATTTACTTTTTCAAACGGGCTTCGTATGGAGAAGATATCGTGTTCTGTCCGAAAAGTCAAACAGGAAAAAAAAATTGCTAATTATGTAGTCCGTACAGTCCGTACGGATGCTAATGTGGCATGTTCATACGCTGACGTCGAATGTACGTACAGGTGATGTGGCAGCCTCAGGTGATGACATGCGGCAGGAAGATTTGGACATTTGGGCATACAGTTGGACCTATCTCGAGGTGACACGTGTCAACACTGTAAGGGTGACACGTGGCATGGGTGACGTTATCAGCTGACGTGGAAAGTCGATTGGGAAGTACGGTGATTGACATGGCAAGTTGACTAGGCAGTACGACGATTGACGTGGCAAGTTGATGTGGCAGTACTTCTCTGGCACATGGATCGATCGGCGATTGACAAGTGTCATGCTTTGGTTGGTTGTAGAGGTGCCACGTGGCCCAGTCAAGGGCTGCCACATGGCACCCCTTTATTGGTTAATCGGTTGTATGTAAAATTATATGGGAGTCTGTGGGGTTCGACCCCCAAACCTCCTCTACACATAACACCTTTGCAACGATTGTCCGACCAACAGACCACTAGTTGTGACTTAACATGTATACGAGTTAAAATTTATTTAAATTTAAATTATGTTACCGTTGGCAGGGGGTCGGGCCGGGGCTTAGCCCCGGCCCGCGGTCATTTACCATGACCATGCCATATACCTTATATCCCAACAGTTTTGTGTGCGGTTAAGTTTGTTAAGCCACGGGACCGGTGCCAACCACCAACGGGCGCGGTTATGACCGTTTGCCAAACGACCGGGAGTTAGCGCCGAATGGGAGGGGGCCAGCCCACAGCCCTTTGGGTTGGCGCTCGACCGCATGGTCCCATATGACCCTGTCAAGGGGGCACGCACCGTACGAAGGGGGCTTATGCCCAATAAATAATATAAAGTGGGTTTTGTATTAAAGTTTGGATTGTTAATTAACCCATTTTTAGTCAATTTTCTCCATTTTTGGGAGATATTGGGCATTTTAGAGCCTAATTTTTTGGAGGAAGTTGGAGATGGGTAACCAACTTCCCAGATATATAACCAAGGCATGTTTGAGGCCAGGGGATAGCATTGAGGGGCATTCAGAGTAGAATAATGCTGAGTAGAAGCCAAGCCAAAGCCATTTTGATGCAGAGAAGCTTTTGAGGAGGAGACGTTGTCGGATCATTTCTGAGAGCTCCGGACGTCCGTTTTGCGTGTCATTTTATTTGTTGGGTTCTTGAGATCTGGAAGAACATGACCAGATTAGTATTGTAGCCATTTGACATTGCAGCAATGTACTTTTGAGCATTTGAACAGAAATAAAGAAGCCTCCCCCACAAAGAAAAGGCCCGGATACGTAGGCAAAGTTGTGCCGAACTCTGTTATCAATCTGTGTGTTATGGTTTGTTGTCTTTTATTGCATTTCAGATCTACACATATGTATATGGCTGTTATAATTCCTCTTCTTTCCTCATTCTTCACTAAGTTTTCTCAAATGGTTAATTAATGCATGCAAAATTAAAACTCAACCATAAGTCATTAAAAGATCCTACGGATCAACAGAGGTAAGACCAATACTCATCAGAGTTAGGTGGATATTGGTTTTATATGTATGGAGGTCAATGGACAAAACTCAGAATCTAAATGATGTTCAACACAAAACTGGACAAGAAATGTACAAGGAAGTGAGGGCGACATTAACTTCAGTCAGGAAATTTGAGTTAAAGTGAGAGAAGAGGGAAGACTTAGTGAGAGAGGTGAATGAGACTGCTATGAGAATCCGACCTTCCAGCAGCTCGAATATGAAAAACTCAAACTCGAGAGAAATATAGAGCTCAGGTTTCAGACACCGAAATATGTTGCAAGAAAAACAGTCACAACAACAAAATGATCAAACCTCCATCATCCTACCACTACGATAGCTCAACTGGATCCTCCATGCTCTAGCCATCCTATGTGAGAGGGAAAACACAACACATGGAAATGAATGAAACCGATCACGATACCGCCATGATCAAACCTACATCATAATAGCATAACAATCCTTGGTTGGATCCTCCATACTCGAGTGTTTCAAATAATTTTTACAAACAAAATGAAAAGAAACAGGAAACTGACTTCTATTTACATGAAAGTCTCAAATCAATTACATAACAAGAGAATAGCTCTGGCATCACAAGAATTAAAAAATTGGGATCTCTGCTCAACCTAGGACCTCTAATAAAACTAAAAACTACATACATATACTCAAAAATTGCCCAGTAGAGGCATGCTCGAGCTTCTCGTCCAATGCCATACGTCTGTGTCTTCTCAGTTAGACTGCGCATGTAGTCTCCTCTGCGCATGTCTTCCCCTGTAAGACACAATCTCTTCTCTGCCAATCCTTTTTGGCTTTCCATTTATGCGGTGAGACGAGGTTTCAACCACCTCCCTCACTTCCATTAATTGCTTTCATCGGGACCAGGACCGAGCATAGGTCAACTCTGCACATAGAAAATGTGGAGGCCTCACCCTACTCTTTTTCCATCTGGATCTTTGTTCGATGAAAATTTTAAAAACTTATATTAGCGTGCACCTTAACACAATGCACCAAACCATCAAATCAGACCCTCGACTTAGGCTAAATGCCATTTGTGGGTTTTTAAGCCCCTTTTCTCGCATTTTGACCAAGGTGCCACTTCCTTAGAGAAAACAACCCCCCTTACAATAATATGTGTTAACAGATACCACATGTGCTTCATGTTGCTTGCCACATCTTTGTTGCAATTTCCATCTACCTCCGCTACGTTTTCCCCATCCCTATGCATTTATTCTCAATTCAACCCAGCAAGGACTATGTTGCCATGCAACACTTGTTTTGTGAAGGATTTAAAAGTTGGTCTGGTTGAATTGGAGCCCGCTAAAGATAGTGATTCTACTAGAAATATCATATTTTTATACAAAATTAACAATTTTCTCGCAAATGTTGCAAGAAATTGAAAAAAATTGACGAAGTCAATTTAAGTTACAATAAGGATTAATTTATATTAGGATGTATTTATGTCCAATTAGCAATTTTCTCGCAAATGTTGCAATAAATTGAAAAAAAATGGCGAAGTCAAATTAGGTTACAATAAGGCTTAATTTATATTAGGATGTATTTATGTCCAATTAGTATAGGAAATTTACTAATTTATTCCCTCAATCTCAATTCTATCTTCAATTTAAGGCATTGTATTTGAATACTACTATCTAAATGGGCATCTATATTTTTATACTAACAAATTATTTGGGACAGTGGCATATCTATGTATCATCAACTAATATATCAATATAAACAAGTCTAATGCACAATGGCAATCATTGCATCAAGAGACTATTATAGCAAAAGTATGTGCATGAAAAAATAAAGCACCTTCAATTAAACTTGTGAGACACATTTCAATCCAATGAAAACTCAATGTAATGCACCTTGAGAGCAAACTCACAATGCACAAACCAATTCCTATTGCTCATTCAGGCTACCAATCAACCAAATTGGCATTGAACCTATTTTTTTATTAGTGCCTCATGCAAGAGTGGGGGTGGTGAAAACAATATAGAGGCCATGATAAATAATACAAGATTTTTTTTAAGGACTAACACAAATTAAACAAAAAAATGAATAAACAACAATTAATTGTTATACAATGTCAAGATAAAATCAATGGATGTTGTTAATTGAGTTTTGCTTGGATGGTTGGGAGGAATGAGTGATATCCTCCCCGCTCAAGTTCAATTCCCGCAAGTGACATGTTAAACTCTTAACGGATATATTATTGTAATGGCACAGATTTTATGCTTGTTGAAAATACATGAAAAATGGAAAGAACATTGGGATAACTGGTGAAGAGAAGTTTTTATTTTTATCATAATAAATAGATATTCAATATACTCATATAATAAAGAATAACTTCACAACTTCATATTCCATTCAAAACATATACTTTGTGGAGAATGGATTCGGGTAAGGTTGAAGTAAAAATAGCTATGTTGCACTCGTTTTTAGGATGCAGAAATGATGAGGAATAGCGAGACATATCCCTAGGATGACTATAGAGTGCACCCTAAATCCTTCAAGGGGAAGGAAATAAACAAATAATTGTTATTAAAAGTTTAGAATTCACCATAAATATTTATAGTTGTTTAATAGCTATGTTGCACTTGTTTTTGGGATGGAGAAATGATGAGGAATAGCAAGAATTATTCCTAGGATGACTATAGAGTGCATCCCAAATCCTTTAAGGGGAAGGAAATAAACAAATAATTCTTATTAAAAATTTATAATTCACCATAAACATTTATAGTTGTTTGTGAGCATAAGTTTATGTATTATACATAGTCCTTAAAACTTATGAATTATGAAAAAGTCCGAGTGATTAAGAAAAAGGCCAAGTGGCATTTTTTTATTGGCCCTTGCACATGAGCAAGAAGCAGTTTATCTTTAGGAAACTTAAGTGTAACTATTTTCAATTTGTAATCAAGGTCATGAAGGGTGTATGAGACAAACAACCATCTCTATAGCAGCTTTTCTTCCTCATATTTCTTTTTAACTATGATTATGTTAAAAGGCATTTTCTTCTCAATAGATTCTACATCTTTTTACAATTATGTTGAAAACAACTACAAAATACTGGGATATATACATGCATTTTGTAAGAAGACTAGATTCAAATTTCGGATTAAAAAGGTGATTAATTAGGAATTTATTCAAAGATTTAGTACCCAAGTTGCTACTATGTGTTTATTTTCAGAATGCTTGAGATTGAGATAGTGGAAGAACTGAAAATGAATAACCCATGTGATTATATTCACAATTTTTTTTTTTTAAGAAATCTATCAATTTGTTCGAGGGTAATTCTCATTTCCATATATGCACAATTGGGATTTCTTACATATTTCATAATATCATGCATTGTTATGTATCTGAGTTTCTTTTGGATTTGGGATGGGTATTATCAGCTAATATTACAGTTTTCCAGGTAGTGTTTTTATATTATAGGTCTTATGATAGTATCATCTTATGTTAAGGTTTTAAATTCCTCTACTCTCATATTTGTCACAAAATAATGTTGCAATTAATTTAAACACCAAGTTAAATTCAATTTGTATTTAAGTTTACAGCATTGTAAAATCTCTAGAAACACCCAAATCCCACACTAGTTGACTCATAATGGATACCACCAATCTTACGGGACTTAACTCAAGAATTGATCACAGAATGCCTAACCTAAAGATAAAATCTACTATACTTCCACTTAAAGCTGATAAAATCAAGTCCTATAAAAATTAAAATCAATATCAATAGAAGTGTTTACCACACAGACCAAAGCATTGCCCAACAAAAAGTAAGCTTATGATATCAACAACAATTATTTTACAATCCTGACCCAATGCCAACTTGTGTCAAAGCAGTGCAATGTAATCCTAACCCAATGCCAACTTGTGTCAAAGCCATGTGGACTTTTCTCATCCATTTATTAACCATCCCTTTATTTTGATTTTGGGCATTTTCTTATTCTTCATCTTTGAACAATGAATTATGTTGTCAATATTCAACATTTCAAAATTTTCTACACAGTGTAAATTCATAATCCATAAAACACAAGCAACAAAGAAACGTCCAACATGATAATGTGATTTTGAATGATATTGAGTATTTTTCAATGTAATTTATATAATTTATAGTCAATACATAATTACAAAACAGAATTTTCTTCCTTGCATAATTCATGAACATACCATATTACAAGGCTAGTATGCATTGTGTCTAATACTAAATTATTGAGTTTCTAGAGCATTTTTCAAGGTAATTTATAGTCAATACATAATTACACCACTGAATTTTCTTCCTTACATAAAGCAAGAACATATTATTTATGGCAAACCAGTCTATTGTATCTTTAATGTTAAAATTTGATAAAGATGTATTTTATAATTTATTTTTTTTAACTCATAGTTGCATTGTTGAAAGTGAAGAAGTGATATTGCATTATCTTTAATGTTAAAAATTGATAAAGATGTATTTTATAAAAAATAAAAATAAAAAAAATTGTTAAGAAGTGATATTGCATTATCTTTAATGTTAAAATTTGATAAAGATGTATTTTATAATTTATTTTTTTTAACTCATAGTTGGATTGTTGAAAGTGAAGAAGTGATATTGCATTATCAAAGTTTTAAGTTTCTCCAATGGCAAGTCTATGTTTATGTTTGTCAATATAAGCACACACTAAAAACACACTGAGAACCTTGATATCTTCATTGGACTAGAAACCTTCACTAGCAACCCCTTCCCTGTATATTTCTAAATTGAATCATGTTAATTACACTTTCTCCAAAGTAAAAATAAAACACGCTAAGCACATTGTAATAAAAAATAACTGATTTTAAAGACAGAAAGCTTTATGTTACCATCTACATATCAAGTTATGTTACCATCTACATCTGCACAAAATCATTGTTTTTTGTTGTTTAAAATCCATTTTTGAATGTAGAAATAGATTCAACATACTGAAAAGCGTCTAGGGCACTTAGATTATAGAGAAATAATCAATCAAAATTTTTGGTCGGATTTCGGACAAAAATCCTGGATAAATATAACCAAAAAAAAATCATTTTGTAGAACATTTAGACTACGGCTATGATAAATATGTTGAATAAATTGATTCATTCATGGATCATTTATTACAGTTGTAAACCATCTCGGATATAACTATTTAATTGATTGAAGTTCAACGGTGTTGGAAAATGTGAGCTCACATAAGATATAAATTACAACACAAATTAATTGCAAGAAGAAATAACAGGAAAAACAAGATAACATAAAACATTTAATAAGGTAGATACAGTAAAACCTATGAGGGAAATATTTCCAAATGCCTATTAAGGTTAGGCCATAAGTTGACGAGATTGTTCTTTTAATCCAGATAATATTTGAAATGAGCGCTTGAGAGATATAACATAATCTTCTGTAAATCATGCTTTAATGTGGTTTAATAAGAAATATCCTAGATCCCTTCACTTATTAATGACGATATTTATAGAACCTGCATGGTGATTTATTAGCATTAAACCATACTAAATGCATATTGGGAAAAGAGAGAAGGTGGCAGGGGTGGATGAGAGCAATTAGGATTTGGGATTTTTGTGAACCCGCCAACCCGAGAACCCACAATCTCGTCGTTGTGAAAGGTTGAAAATTGCCTAAGTGTTGTAACGCGGTTAGTCAGACTCAATATAGGAGAGATGATATACTTAGGAGCTCGAGGAGTCCGATGGTCAAAATTTAGGTCGCGGATCTTTTGGGTGAAAAATGTATATCACGGAACATGGAATATGAAAGCTTGAACCTACCAACCCGGGAACCCACGACTGCAGAAACGGTTAAGTGTAGGATGATACGGCGATCAATCAGACTCATGATATGGGAATAGGAAGTGAGAACCCGTGAGGCCGCCAACCCGTGAACCCGTCGTTTTTGAAAAAACGACTAAGTATAGTAACTAGAAAGGGAGAATAGAAGGGAGAAAAGAAAAGAGGAATTTGGGTCAGGGATGATTTTAAGGATGGAAATTTGTTTTAAAATGTAGAAACCTTGGCGAATCTTACGAATCTTTCATATGCCAACTATAAATGTTTAGCGATATTTTTGTAAAAATATTCAAATTTATAAGGATTTTATATAGTTTTTATAAAAGTTTGGCAATTTTTAAGGTAAAATAATTTTATCCTATAGAATTTGGGCGAATAATTTTTAAAATAGTGAATCTCATTTTTGGAAAAACCATGGAAAATTAGCCCATGAGCGAAATTTAGCCCCTAAAATCATCCATGATTTGGGTAAGTATAGAAGAGGGAAAATAAATGGACAAAATAAGTTGGGAAAATAGAAAAGGGGAGGGAAATTTTAGAAGCGGGAATTGATCTCAACACACCAATACAATTTGTATCTTCAAGTAAATCTACAAGTTCCCAAGTATTATTCCTTTCTATGGCATCAAGTTCCTCATTCATGGTTTCTACCCAAACTTCTTTCTTAACAACATCATCAAAATTTACAAGATCATATGCAATTAATGAAAATTTTGAAACTTGATCTACTCCATCATTTTGCTCATATAATTCTTTTAAACTTCTAGTCTTCTGACCTACAATTTTTTTTCTTAATGAATCTAAAGTAGTATTTGATTCATCACTTACCTGTGATCCTGTTTGTTGTCCACCATGACCTAATGGTTCACCACGCTCATATGTTTTGATCGTTCTTAGTTGTGATGGGCTCACTCCTGGTAATTCTCTTATAGGATTTCTTGTTGCAGATGTATGTGACTGTGGAGTCAATTGTCCACCCTATACAACCTGCTCATCTCCATCATCATCTTCATGGGATATTTCGGCTCCCCCTGAAATAATTTTATCAATGCTACCATCCCAAGCTTCTTCTTCTTTGATCTCAACATCTATGTTGATAACATACTTCTTGGAGACGGGATTATAGAGTCTATATGCCTTAGACTCCTCATTGTATCCAACAAAGACACATTTATCACTTTTGTCATCCAACTTTCTCCTCATCTTTTCAGGTACATGTGCATAAGCTACACACCTGAAAAATCCTCAAATGGGATACATTGTTATTCTTACCATTCCAACCTTCCTGGGGAACTTGGTTCTTTACACTCTTAGTTGGACTCATGTTCAGAATATATACTGAACAAATAACTGCATCACCCCAATATTCGTTTGGAAGATGCTTCTCCTTCAACATACTTCAAGCCATATTCATAATGGTTTGATTCTTTCTTTCAGCTATTCCATTTTGTTGTAGAGTATAACGAGTAGTAAATTTTCTCTTGATTCCATGATACTAACAAAACTCCATGAAATTATTTATCATATACTCACCTCCTATGTCTGATCTCAATACTTTAATATATTTTCCACTCTCCTTTTAAACCATAACTTTAAACCTCTTAAATATGTCAAAAGCTTCAGACTTCTGCTTCAACAAATAAATCCAAGTTTTTCGACTGAAATCATCAATAAAATTCATAAAATAGACATGAACAGTCAATGAAGATATTTGCATCGGTCCACATAAGTCTGTGTGACCAAGTTCTAATGGAGATTTAGCTCTGTAAAAAACTCCAGAAATATTTTTTTCCTTGTGATGCTTTGAAAGTATGTAGCTCTCACAAGAGCTAGCTGGTTGTTGAATACTGGGAAACCCCTTCACCATTTGCTTCTTCTGCAACAAATATAGACCTCCAAAATGTAAATTGATGCAGGAGCATCGCCCACATCAAGCGAGCCAGCACGAAAGAAGAAGACAGTTGGACAGCACAGCACCAATTTTGAGAACGCTTTGATATTGTTGCGTCAAACATTAATGTGTGGATTTAATGAAGCGCACTTTGTATATTGTAGTGGAACTTGAGCGGATAAGCTCTCGTCCTTAGGTAGATGAGGCATTTAATATAGTTAATGTTGTTAGATAGGAATTTTTAATTCTAGGTTTGATAGCTTTTAGAGATCGAGAGGGAAAACGGATATAGACACCCTCCTTGTATTGTTGTATTATTAGAAGAGATTATTCTGAGTAATTGAAGCAAGCAAAGCAGAAGAGCAAGCAGAGAAATTGTATGAAGAACACCCATGTACAGGCATTGAATTAATAGAAAAATCTTTGATTCAATCTCATGGTTATGTGTTGTTTCCCTGTGTGTGGACGCTATTATGCTCATGGATGTTTGTTTCCTGTCATGCATTTTCTTTGATATGTTGTGTATGTGATTTCATGGTTAAATTGAAGTCTGTGAGAATAGGAAGTTAGTTTCAATTGTTTATCTATCTCGAACCATAGAATTCCTGCAAGGAGTGCAGTTGAATTGTCCACAAGGAGTGAGTGACTGCAGGGTTCAGATAGAGGAAACTTTTGTTCTAAGTTATCAGAAGTGAAGATTTAGCACCAGAGCCGTGCAAGGCGTGCACAGGTTGGATAAAGATTCAGAGTTGTGATTCTGAGGAAAGGAGTTGAAGGACTGTTGTTGCAGGAGTGTGCAGGGTCGAAGGACTTCAACACTTAGAAGTCATTGAGGATTTTTCCGCAAGGAGTGCGTGCAAAGAGTTCTCTTGAAGAGACTCAGAAGTCATGAGAGAATCTTAGGAAGGATGGACCTTCTAATTCATCGAAGGAGGATATAGATAAGTCATGCTTGGAAGACTTGCTAGGAAAGATGCGGGTTCATGCGCAGAGTGGCGAGTCCTGCAGAAGAGCGCCTCGTCGTTTCGTGGAGTTCAATTGGAAAGAACAGACAGTCGAAATTCTCCGAGGAGAAGTCGCGAGAATCTGAGGACCATTGGATTTGCCAGGGCGCCAGGAAGCCATCGAGCAGGCGTGAAGAAGGTTCGAAGCTCAGGCAAAGCAGAACCGCTGATCCAAGTCCATTCAGGGGCCTTGGATCCATCATAAGATCGGGTATCGGTCCATCGCAAGAAAGGAGCAAAATATTTAGCCGCGGAGGTCGTGGAGGTGAGAGAAGCAACATTCCGACGATTGCGTGGACAGTGTGGGCCACAGCGGGTGACGTGGCAGGTGACATGAGGTATCGGCGTTTCGGTGTCTTGGGTATCGAGAGTTGAGACAGGAGTCATTTGGCCACGTGAGTAGCGAAGTCACGAGGAAGTGAGATCGCGAAATTCGGTAATTCGGTTTATCGCATGTCAAAGGTTGGAAACTCAAGCGCTTGGTGTTACAAGTAGCGAGTAGCGATAGAGCGAAGTACCGATAGCGGGAGAAGAAAGTCAGCGTTGACCGACGCATCGGGTCTTGGGGATTCGAGAGCCCAAAAGGTAGATAGTGGATTTGCGAGCCGCGAAGTCCCGATCCTCTGATAAATCAAGGAAGGAGGGTCGCGTGGAAAGAACTGTGGGTGCAGATTTCTTGACAGGGAAATAGAAGAACCATAGAGTTCTTCGGGCTGAGAAGGAGAGAAGGTCCTGGTAAGAGTGGACATGCTAGCAAGGGTAGGTCTGCATCAAGTGGTATCAGAGCAGGGATTGGCTCTTTGTTTTCTATAATAGAGAGAGATGGGATTCACCATGCCACTCAGGAGAGAAAGGAAATCACCTGGTCCAGAAGACAAGGATGTGCGAAGAAGAGGCAGGCCGGCAGGAAATCCAGAAATGGAAAGACAAATGAGAGATCTCCGAGTAAGGCTTGAAGAGATGGATACAACCCAAAGACGCGGAATTGGTGCTAGGGATCTTAGTGATTCCGAGGTTGAAGAGGAAGTTGGACATGAAGAAGAGGTCACAGCAGAGGATGCATCAACCGAGCAGTTGATTAAATCCATTGCCAGGATGGGGGAAAAGGCGAAGATGGACATTCTAGTCTATGAGGGGAGTCTGGATGCAAAAGAGCTACTGGATTGGATCCGAGCTCTTGACACCTACTTCGATTATGAGGATATCGAAGAGGATAAAAAGGTCAGACATGCCGTCACACGCTTGAAGGGACATGCAGCATTGTGGTGGGATGAGCTACAGGCTGACAGACGCTGCAAAGGCAAGCAAAAGATTAAAAGCTGGGATCGAATGATCGCAAAGATGAAGGCGAAGTTCATCCCAAGGGATTATCAAATCACTCTGTTCAAGCGAATGCAGAACCTGAGACAGAAGTTGATGACGGTGAAGGAATACACCGAAGAGTTTTACAAGCTCAATATCAGAGAAGGTCATCGGGAGAGCGATGATGATAAGGTTGCTAGGTACCTGAATGGTCTAAGATACGACATTCAGGATGAATTAAGCATGACGACTGTCAGAACGGTGGAGGATGCTCACCAGATGGCTCTGAAAGCCGAGGAGAAGCTGAGCCGTAAGCAAGGACAGCGAGGGCGAGGCAGAAGTCAGCCCAGAGGCAAGGCAGTTGCCCAGGAGAAATATCAAAAGCCTAAGGAGGAATGGAAGAAACCTCAAGGTAAAATTGAGAGAGGTGGGACCTCACAGCGAGGACCACATGTTGAACAGAGGGTGCAGCATACCGAGCAGGGTGGCGGTTATGCTGATGCAACCACTTTTCCTCATACTAGAGGTCGAGGCAGAGGAAGGGGAGGAGTAATCACATGTTTTACATGTGGAAAGAATGGGCACAAGTCATTCGAGTGTCCAGAGAAAAAGAAAGACATTGGAGAAGCTCACATCGCTGAGACGCAGAGGCGTGATGTTGAGAATGAAGACACCGGAAGTGGGAGGTCGTTGACGGTGCACAAAGTTCTCTTAACACCCGAGAAGGAGGTGGAGGACACAGCTCAGAGGACCAGAATTTTCAGAACCACATGCAAAGCCGAGGGCTGGAAGTGCAAGGTTATCGTGGACAGTGGAAGCACCGATAATATCGTTTCGACCGAGATGGTGGAAAAGTTGGAGCTGGAGACAACTGATCACCCGAGTCCATATAAAGTTTCATGGCTACAGAAGGGACATCAGGTGAGTGTTACTAAACAATGTTTAGTTGAATTCAAGATGGGTGAATATAAGGATAAAATACTGTGTGATGTTATTCCCATGGATGTATGTCATTTATTGCTGGGTAGACCATGGAAATATGACAGAAGTGTGGTTCATGATGGGAGAATGAACACATATACTCTAGAGAAGGATGGGAGGTCACATATGTTGCTTCCGATAAAGGATAAAGAAGTGAAGCCAGAAGTAAGCAACACTATACTTCTCATGAATGGGAAGGAGCTTCTTACAAAGATGGAGAAGAAGGAAGATCCACAATTCTTTGTGGTCAGGAAACCGAGAATTGTCCTGACTAGCACAAGAGTGGATGATTTACCAGTTGAGATTCAGGAACTGCTGGGAGAGTTCGTTGACATCATCGTGGACGAATTACCTCGTTCGTTGCCACCGATGAGGAGTGTGAGTCATCACATTGATCTCATACCAGGAGCCAGTTTGCTGAACAAAGCAGCGTACAGATTGACGCCACAGGAAAATGAGGAAGTCAAAAGGAAGGTATAGGAGTTGCTGGATAAAGGATTGGTCAGAGAAAGTCTGAGTCTGTGTGTTGTTCCAATAGTGCTTAGTCTGAAGAAGGATGGAGGTTGTAGAATGTGCACTGACTCCAAAGCAATTAACAAAATTACCATCAGGTATAGGTTTCTACTGCCGAGAATGGATGATCTGATGGATTGCCTGAGCAGGGCAAATTATTTTTTGAAGATTGATCTCAAGAGCGGATATCATCAGATTCTCATGAGGGAAGGTGATGAATGGAAGACAACATTCAAGACGAATGAAGGTTTGTACGAATGGCTAGTCATGTCATTTGGTTTGACAAACGCGTCGAGCACATTCATGAGACTGATGAATGAAGTCCTGAAAGAGTTCATCGAGAAATTTGTAGTCATATATCTGGATGATATATTGATCTACAGTAAGACAAAGGCTAAACATTTGGAACATTTGGCCATTGTGATGAGGAAACTACAGCAGGAGAAGTTGTTTATCAACGTAAAGAAATCTTCATTTATGAAGACAGAGCTCATTTATTTGGGTTTTGTTATTTCAGCAAATGAGTTGAAGATGGATCCGAGTAAGGTGGAAGTAATCAAGAGTTGGCCATCACCGAGAAATGTTTTCGAGGTGAGGAGTTTTCATGGTTTGGCTAGTTTCTACCAAAAGTTCATCAGGAATTTTAGTGGAATTAGCGCAGCAATGATGGAAACAGTGAAGAAGCGGCACAAGTTTTTTCATTGGACAGCAGAGGCTGAGAAAAGCTTCAATCTGTTGAAGCGAAAGATCACAGAGCAGCCAGTGTTGGTGTTGCCAGACTTCAAGAAGACGTTTCAGGTGAAATGTGATGCAAGTGGCTTTTCCATAGGAGCGGTCTTGAGTCAGGAGGACAGACCAGTTGCATATTTTAGCGAGAAGATGGATGAAGCAAAGCTAAAATACTCCACGTGTGATAAAGAGTTGTATGCTATCATATAGGCATTAAATAATTGGAGGCATTACTTGATCCCAAAAGAGTTCGTATTGTACAGTGATAATCATGCATTGCAGTTTGTGAGTCAACAGGAGAAGTTGAACCAAAAACATGAAAAATGGGTAGAGTACATGCATAATTTCACGTTTGTGATTAAACACATTTCAAGAAATGATAACAAAGTGGATGATGCCTTGAGCAGGAAGTGTTTGTTGCTGCAGGAATTCTGAGTCAAAACATTGGGTTTTGAAAATCTCAAGGATATGTACGCGGGAGATGCAGATTTTGGAGAAGCGTACGAAGCAGCTGAGAATCCAGTTCTCAGGGATCAGAGCCCATGGATATATTACATGATCTAGGAGGGATTGTTGTTCAGAGGCAATCAACTGTGTATTCCAAATTTCTTCATGAGGGAGAAGTTGCTAAAGGAAAAACACAGCGGAGGCTTGGCATGACATTTTGGCCATGACAAAACATTCGCAAAGCTGAGCGAATCATATTTATGGCCAGGAATGCGAGCAGATGTCAAAATATTTGTTGAAAGGTGTCAAATTTGTCAACATTCGAAGGGGAGAAAGCAAAACGCGGGTCTTTATCAGCCATTGCCCATACCGGAGAGGCCATGGGAGGCAATTAGCATGGATTTTGTATTGGGTTTGCTGAGGACGCAAAGAGGAGTTGATTCCATCTTTGTGGTGGTGGACAAGTTTTAAAATATGGCACATTTTATTCCGTGTTAGAAGACCAGTGATGTGACCCACATCGCAAATTTGTTTTTCAAAGAGATCGTTAGACTCCATGGATTGCCGAGAAGCATAGTCTCGGACAGGGATACGAAATTTATAGGTCATTTTTGGAGGACGCTATGGAAGAAGCTAGGGACTAAATTGGCATTTAGTTCAGCTTACCATCCTCAGACAGATGGATAGACAGAAGTTGTAAACAGAAGTCTGGGAGATTTACTGAGAAGCTTGGTGACTAAGCACCACAGCAGCTGGGACAATGTATTGCCACAGGCAGAGTTTACATACAATGATTTTGTGAATCGGAGTACAGGCAAAATTCCATTTCAGATTGTGTATGGGACACAACCGAGGGGAGTTTCTAAACTCAGGGAGTTAGAACAGGCTGCGACTAGCAGTTCTAGTGCGGAGGAATTCGTTGAAGCGATGAGGGAACTTCACAATAAGGTGAAGCAGCAACTGATAAATTCAAATCAGGAATATAAGCGCAGAGCAGATCAGCATCGAAGACAACTTCACTTCGAAGTTGGGGATCTGGTTCTAGCACACTTGAGGAAGGAAAGGTTCCCAAGGGGAACATATAATAAATTAAAAATGAAAAAAATTGGGCCATGCAGAGTCCTGAAGAAATCTGGCGAGAATGCTTATGAGATTGAGTTGTCGGATGGCATTGGAATATCTTTGATATTCAATGTGGCGGATTTATACCCATACAGGGCTGGAGGAACAGAGACTGGAACTAAGGAACCAGTGATCTAGTGGCAGAAGCAATTGCTAGTTGCAGAGAAGCCGCAGATGGAGTGCATACTGAACAAGCGAGTGGGCAAAAGAACCAGGCGGAAGCAATATTTCGAGTACCTGGTCAAATGGAAGAATCACCCAGTGGAAGATGCCAGATGGGAGAATGAAGCAATGATACAGAAGCATGGACAGACCGTGCAGGAGCTCATGGACAGGAGCCCATGAAATTTTTCAAGCTGAGGAGTATGATGCAGGAGCATCGCCCACATCAAGTGATCCAGCACAAAAGAAGAACACAGTGGGACAGCGCAGCACCAATTTTGAGAACGCTTTGATATTTTTGTGCCAAACATTAATGTGTGGATTTAATGAAGCACACTTTGTATATTGTAGTGGACCTTGAGAAGATAATCTCTCGTCCTTAGGTAGATGAGGCATTTAAGATAGTCAATGATGTTAGATAGGAATTTTTAATTCTAGGTTTGATAGCTTTTAGAGCTCGAGAGGGAAAACGGATATAAACACCCTCCTTGTATTGTTGTATTATTAGAAGAGATTATTCTGAGTAATTGAAGCAAGCAGAGTAGAAGAGAAAGCAGAGAAATTGTATGAAGAACACCCATGTACAGGCATTGAATTAATAGAAAAAGATTTGATTCAATCTCATGGTTATGTGTTGTTTCTCTGTGTGTGGACGCTATTATGCTCATGGATGTTTGTTTCCTGTCATGAATTTTCTTTGATATGATGTGTATGTGATTTCATGGTTAAATTGAAGTCTGTGAGAACAGGAAGTTAGTTTCAATTGTTTCTCTATCTCAAACCAGAGAATTCTTGCAAGGAGTGCAGTTGAATTGTCCGCAAGGAGTGCGTGACTGCAGGGTTCAGATAGAGGAAACTTTTGTTCTAAGTTCTCAGAAGTGCAGATTTAGCACCAGAGCCGTGCAAGGCGTGCGCAGGTTGGATAAAGATTCAGAGTTGCGATTCTGAGGAAAGGAGTTGAAGGATTGTTGTTGCAGGAGTGCGCAGGGTCGAAGGGCTTCAACACTTAGAAGTGATTGAGGATTTTGCCGCAAGGAGTGTGTGCAAAGAGTTCTATTGAAGAGACTCAGAAGTCGTGAGAGAAGCTCAGGAAGGATGGACCTTCGAATTCGTCGAAGGAGGATATAGATAAGTCATGCTTGGAAGACTTGCTGGGAAAGTTGCAGGTTCGTGCGCAGAGTGGCGAGTCCTGCGGAAGAGAACCTCGTCGTTTCGTGGAGTTCAATTGGAAAGAACGGACAGTCAGAATTCTCCGAGGATAAGTCGCGAGAATCCAAGGACCATTGGATTTTCTAGGGCACTAGGAAGCCATCGAGAAGGCGTGAAGAAGGTTCGAAGCTCAGGCGAAGCGGAACCGCTGATCCAAGTCCATTCAGGGCCCTTGGATCCATCGTAAGATCGGGTATCAAGCCATCGCGAGAAAGGAGTGAAAGATTTAGCCGCGGAGGTCGCGAAGGTGCGAGAAGCGACATTCTGATGATTGCATGGACAGTGTGGGCCACAGCGGGTGACGTGGCAGGTGATGCAAGGTATCGGCGTTTCGGCGTCTCGGGTATCGGGAGTTGAGACAGGAGTCATTTAGCCGCGCGAGTAGCGAAGTCACAAGGAAGTGAGATCACGAAATTCGGTATTTCGGCTTATCGCATGTCGGAGGTTGGAAACTCAAGTGCTTGGTGTTACAAGTAGCGAGTAGTGATAGAGCGAAGTTTTGATAGCGGGGAAGAAAGTCAATGTTGACCGACTCATCGGGTCTCGGGGATTCGAGAGCCCAAAAGGTAGATAGCGGATTCATGAGCCGCGAAGTCCCAATCCTCCGATCAATCAAGGAAGGAGGGTCGCATGGAAAGAATTGTGGGTGCAGATTTCCCGACAGGGAAATAGAAGAACCATAGAGTTCTTCGGGCCAAGAAGGAGAGAAGGTCCTTGTAAGAGCGGACGTGCCAGTGAGGGTAGGTCTGCATCATAAATGGCCATATCTCAAATTCCATAACCATTACTCATCCAAACCTTTATCTTTATAAGCATTCAAATAGTCAATCAAATCATTTCTCATAATAAGTGGAAACATTATATTCGTTGTCATCTCTACTCTGGCAATCAATTGCTTACTTGGATACTTATCATAAATTGTACATACCTTGTTCTTGAAGAGCACTATGTACTTTTACTCTATCAGTTGTCCAACACTTAACAAATTGTATTCCATACCAAGTACATAATAAACATCATCTATTTTATTCTTTCACCATTCTTAGTATAAACATGAATCACACCTTTACCATTAACTCTTACCTTACATTCATTACCCAACTTTACGTCATACTGAATATTGGTATCTAAACTGGAAAACAAGTCTTTATTTCCATTCATGCGATGGCTACATTCATTGTCCAAAAAGAAAACATCATTTGAACTTTCCTGGGTGACATCACAAGTGAGAAACACAGGTTTATGGTCATCCTCTAAATCCTATGTCATGTGAGAACACTGCTTTCCAACATCTCCTTGCTTCTTCCAATACTTGTTAGCATAATTTCCAAAGTTATTACAATAATAACATTTCACCTTAGATTTATCATACCTCTTATTTCCTTGCTTCTAGGATCTGTTGCTACTCCCCCTTAAACTAGGAGGATCCTACTGAGTTTTCTCCTGAGATTCTAAATCATTTTTGTTGTCTATTTGACCATCAAATCGACCTCCTCTTCCTCTGCTACTAGACCTTCCTTTGCCTCTAGTAACATGCAGATGGGATTTGAAATCATCCTCTAATGGATTATCATATCTAGGCATCATGAATTCATGAGCAATTAGAGAACCAGTTAATTCATCGATATGCATTAGACTAATATATTTAAATTCTTCTATGGGTACAACTACATATTCAAATTTATTTGGCAAAGATCTGAGAACTTTCTCAATTACTCTCTTATCTAAGAGGTCTTCACCATACTGCCTTAGTTGATTCACAACATTCATTACTTGAGTCATGAAACTATCAACTCACTTGTTGTCCTTCATCTTCAGATTTTCAAAATATCTTCTCAAATTCTAAACCTTGACAGCCTTCACCTTGATACGCCTTGATAGGTAGTTTCAAGAGTGTCCCAAGATTACTTTGAAGATACTGAACTTCACACCTTCGAAAATGTGGTTTCAGTTAAGCCTTGTTGAATAAGATTGAGGGATTTGTTGCCTTTCTTTCTGTTCTCCTTCAACAAAATACATTCAACATTTTTCAAAGCCATTTATGTTGCTTGGTCAACAAGATCTGGATAACCAACAGTAACAAAATCCCAAAGATCTTGAGAACGCATAATTGTTCTCGTTCTAATAAACCAAGAATCATAATTTGATTCAATCAAACCAGGAATATGTGGTTGAGCCAAATTATTGTTTGTATCCATTTCAGATCAAATTCCAAATCACTATATGTAGTTACAACAAGGAACTAGAAATATCACTAGCTTTGATACCATGATGAAGGATGCAGGGGAGTGCTTCAGAAAACAATGAACATCCACTACACGAGTTTCAACAACATGTTTCAGCATATAATAAAGAACTATTGCAACAAAAACTTAAGTGAACCACTCATGCATCATACATAAAGATCGATACTTTGTTCTATAGCAACCTTTTCAACGGGTGTTTCAGTAGAGAGTAAAATGGATTTATAGAAAAAAAAAAGTTATAGCAGAAACAAGGGAATGATGACAGCTGACTAAAAAGTTATATTACAGCAACAAAATAACTTTACTAAATCATTCTATGCAACAGTAAATTCACCCAGTACTTATGTACTAAAAACCCAATAGCATTCTACTGCAAAACACTACATAACATAAGGATTTAACTAAAGTTTTCAAACAATAAACAAAGTTTGCATGCTACAACAAAATAAATTACTCTGTAATAAATCTTAACATTATCATGAGTTTACAAACTCATAAACAAAAATGAACAGAGCATAAAATCTCTTGTTAACTCTCTCTGTAGATCTGTACATTCTAAAATCTGAATTACATAGATGCATATATAATGATACAATTAGTCGGTTAGTTTTCCCCTTCACTATACCTAAGTCAAATTTGAATTTTCCAGAACATAAGTGGTTCATTGCCCCTTTGAAATTCGATCAGCCAAAAATGAAATGGTGTGGTGGTGATCATCATTAAATGAATAAGGCAGTGATAATTAATTTCTAGGTGGTGGTATCTCTTCAAAATTTGATCAGCTAAGATAAGTCGTGTTTTGGGCGGTGGAATGATTAATTTTCTGACAATTCTTCGTAACCAAAATGCCATGGCAATAGTAGACTAAGTTGTTGAAGTTTCAGTTTTGGCTACAAACAACTGTGAATCGTCTACTGAGATGAATGATAAATCCATTGCATATATGTTGAAGGGCATGGCAACGTTGTCACCTCAAAAGTAGGCCTATTCCTTGTGGTGAGAAGCCCAAGGTCACCCTAAACCCTTGTCCACATTTTTCATTATGCAAAATGAACCTAGCACGAGAAAAGTGATAACATAACTAGGAACAATGATAACACAGCTAGGAAAAATAGAGTTTTATCCACGGATGACAAAAACATAGCATGGATGTAGAGAAAATGGGGGTTGATTGTTCTAGTACAGGGCTTGATGAGTAATCCATGGAAGAAATCATTGCACAATTAATGGGTGTAATATATGCAGGCTTTGGTTGTCATGCATATTTGTTTCAATATTCTCTTATTTATTATTTTATGTAATTTGGATAGTATAAGATTTTTCTTTTTTTAGGAGTCTACCAATTTGTTCAGAGGTAATTCGCATTTCCATAGTATGCATAAATGCCACATTGTTTGGATTTTTTACATATTTGGTAATATCGGGCATTTTTATGTATTTGTGTTTCTTTTGTATTTGGGATGAGTATTATCAACTAATATTATAGTTTTCCATGTAGTGTTTTATATTGTAGGTTTTATGATAGTATCATCCTCTGTTACAGTTGTAAATTCCTTCATATTTGTCACAAAATAATGTTGCAATTAATTTAAACACCAAGTTAAATTCAACTTGGACTTAAATTTGTAGGGTTGTAAAATCTATAAAAACACCTAAAACTCACACTACTTGACTCATAATGGATACCACCAATCTCACAAGAAAATTAAAGCTAATCAAATCAAGGCCTATAAAAATCAATAGAAGTGTTTATCATAAATACAAAAGAATTGATCAATAAGAAGAAGTACCCTTATGATATGAACAATAATTATTTTATAATTGTGACCCAATGCCAACTTATTTTTCCTTTTTCTTTTCACCCAATGTCAACTTGTGTCAAAGCAGTGCAATGTAACTCAAACATGTCGACTCTGTTGGGATTTGGTGACAACGAATTCCTCCAATGATGGATTTGGATCCTATTATTCTGCATTGGTTGCAACTAAATAGACCAAGTTAGAATATGGATAGGGATTGCATTTAATAATCAGTTTCTTGTAAATGTATATAAATACATGTAAGCCTGTAGAGGCAAAGAGAGAGACGGAATGAGAACTTGTTAGTCTGTTTTAATCTCCATGATCTGAATAATAAGACAACCAATGCCTATGATTGGTGGGCATAGCCCAACGTTTGGGTGAACCACGTGAAATCCATGTGTTCCTTATCTGTGTGATTGTTATTTATCATATGTGAATTGTGTTTTCCTCATTTTCAATTCTAACAAGTGGTATCAGAGGTGGTTGGAGGAGCATCAAATTCTTAGAGGAGCCGCAGGAGTGAAATCTGTGAAATATGTGTGAGGTGCGTCGAGTTCAACATCGCCGCAGGTCCCTCCTCTGAAAGGGTGTGACGTCATACTAGTCAGCCTTCACGCACGTTCAAAAACCTGGAATCATCGCAGTCCAGGAGTGTGGTACAGTGCGGAGACTCTTTAAGATTATCGCACTCTAGGTATATCGAGAGGTGCGGCGACGACTCCTTAAGATAACGTTCGCATGGTTTTTTTTCTTGGAAAAGTTAAGGTATTTTTATAAAAGTGTGAGTAAAGGTTTATTATTAATAAAAGCTTGAAGATGCAAGTCATGTGGGTGGATGAATGAAGTAAAGGTTTTTTAATTGAGTAAAGGTATAAGGTAAAAAGGTAAAAGGTGGAGGAATTAAATTAAAGGTTAATTTTTTATTAAAACGTTTTTTAATTAAAAAGTGAATTTTTAGTAAAAGGTTTTTTATTAAACCTTGTGAAGTTATTCCTCCACATTATTTTTTAAAGGGCCTTGGTTATTATAAGCAGTGATTTGGAAATTAGGAGATTTTGTGTTAATGGCTAAGATGCAGAGTTCGAAGTTTGAAGTTGAAAAGTTCAGTGGTAAAAGCAACTTTGAGCTCTGGAAGCTCAAGATACAGGATTTACTAGAGAAACAAAGGTTGCAAAAAGCATTGGCAGGCAAGTCAAAGAAACAAACATCCATGACGAATGAGGAATGGGAACATCTAGATGCAAAATCTCTTAGTACAATTTGTTTATGTCTGGTGGATGATGTCTTGTTTAATATCGTAGGAGAGGATACAACATCAGGCTTATGGAGCAAGTTGGAAAGTCTATATATGATGAAATCCTTGACAAGCAAGATCTACTTGAAGAGACAGTTGTACAGTTTGTAGATGAAAGAAGGTACAAAATTTGTTGACCATTTAAATACCTTCAATACCCTTATAGTTCAATTGACTAGTATGGAAGTTAAATTCGAAGATGAAGATAAGGCTATTACACTATTGTGTCTGTTGCCTGAGTCTTGGGATAATCTAGTCACCTCTATTAGCTTTAGCTTAGCAGATGTTTTAGATTATGACTTTGTTGTGGGAGCTTTGTTAGTTGAGGAGATGAGGAGAAAATCTAGTAAAGAAACCTCAACTTCATAGGCGATTCTAGTCAGAGGTCAAACAAAAGAGCATAATGAGAGAAGTTTTTCTCGATCTAAGTCAAGACACAGAAAGGGTAAAGAAAAATGTTGTTACTATGGAAAAACAAGACATCTCAAGAAAGATTGTTGGAAAAGAAAGGAATCTGAGGAAAACTCTACGAATGAAGCAAATTTGGTTGTAACAAATCCAGGTATAACTGATCAAGTTTTATCTGTTTCTAGTAATTTACAATATCAAGAAGAATGGTAGTTAGATTCAGGTGCCTCCCACCACATGTGCTCACATATAAATTGGTCCATTCTTACCAATTTGTTGATGAGGGTGTAGTGTTTATGGGAAATGGTATTCCATGTAAAACTGTTGGGATTGGTTGTATTAGAATCGGGATGTTCGATGATATTGTTAGGGAATTAACAGATGTTAGATATGTATCTGACCTTAAATCAAATTTGATTTCATTGGGAGTGTTGGATTCTTGTGGATATAAGTATACAGGTCAAGGTGGAGCACTCACATTGTCGAAAGGTAGTTTAGTAGTGATGCAGGCAACAAAGGTTGATAACCTTTATAAGTTGGAGGGGAGTACTGAAGTAGCATCTGAAGTGACAGATGTATCTTCTTGTTTATGGCAAAAGCATCAAGTTCATAAGAACAAGAAAGAATTGCAGGTAGTGATAAGCGATAAATCATTTCTAGACTTAAAATATTTGTTTCTGAATTCATGCTTTTGTTACATCTCTGCAAGTTATGATGGTGGTATAAAAGGATGTTGTGTGTGGGATCCTACTTCTCACAAGGTCATCATTGACAGAGATATAGTATGTATGGAACAACCAAAAGGGTTGATTCAAGATCGCAACGGTAAATTTGTTTGCATGCTAGATAATTCAGTGTATGGCCTATTGGTACCCAGACAAATATACAAGAGGTTTGAATCCTTCATAGTGAGTCATAATTTTTCAAAGGGTAGGAATGACTATATAGTTTATAGTACATTCACGGTCTTGATGTTATTTGTTGATGATATGCTTGATGCAAGCCGAAGCATGGATAAAATCAGTAAGAAAATGACTCGAGTGGACAGGACAATTCAGATGAGGGATCAAGGAGAAACAAAACAAATTATGGGCATGGAAGTATACAGAGATGGTAATGGTAAGTTGTGGTTGGAGTTCAATATGAACATTGTAAAACCAATTTTTATCCCTCTTGCTTTCCATTATAAGTTTTCATCAAGCATAGGTCTTGTATATAAAGAAGAAAAGGTTATGTCTATTGTAAGTTTAGTAGAAGGTATGTTGTATGTGATGAAATGGTTAAGACCGGATGTTTCATATGCTAATGATTTTGTCAGATACATGACAGATTCATGTGTTGCAGTGAAATGGGTGCTTCAGCGTTTGAGAAGCACAAATGTCACCTCTAATGGTTACACTGAGATGGTATGTGATCATTGTAATGTATATTGTAATACAAGTGTCTTGGATAGAAGGAGATCTATCACTAAATATGTCTCACAACACAATTGTGGAAGAGATGTTGGAGGTGGAGTGACCCCTCAGAAAATCCAAACTCGTGCAAGTCACACAGGAGAGATCATGAAACCAGTTTTATTAGAGAAGTTGCAGTGGTGCTTGGTTTCTCTTGGCTTACAGAAAAGGCGATGAACAAAAGGAAGGACCAAGGTATCAGGTTAATTGTTGTCAAGGTGGATATTGTTGGGATTTGGTGACAACGAATTCCTCCAAGGATGGATTTGGATCATATTATTCTGCATTGGTTGCAACTAAATAAACCAAGTTAGAATATGGATAGGGATTGCATTTAATAATCAGTTTCTTCTAAATGTATATAAATACATGTAAGCCCGTAGAGGCAAAGAGAGAGAAAGAGAGTGAGAACTTGTTAGTCTATTGTAATTTCCATGATCTGAATAATAAGACAACAGATGCCTATGCTTGGTTATCGTAGCCCAATGTTTGGGTGAACCACGTGAAATCCATGTGTTCCTTATCTATGTGATTGTTATTTATTATATGTGAATTGTGTTTTCCGCATTTGCAATTCTAACAACTCTTCTCACCCGTTTATTAGCCACCGCCTTATGATGCATCTTTTCATCCACATGATTTTTGGCATTTTTTTATTCTCGGGACATTTAGACAATGAATTATGTTGTTGACATCCAACTAAAAATTAGGATTTTGGATGATCTTGTCATTTTTCAAAGTAATTTATATTCAATACACAATTACAAAACAGAATTTCATTTTGGTTGACCTTGGGTATTTTTCAAAATAATTTACATTCAACACATAATTATAAAACATAATTTTCTTCATTACATTAAACTTAAACATACTATATATTACAAAGCTAATCTACATTGTGTATAATATTAAAATTCTTGAGCTTATGGAGCATTTTGGTTGATCTTGGGTATTTTTCAAAATAATTTACATTCAACACATAATTATACAACAGAATTTTCTTCATTACGTTAAGCTTAAACATACTATATATTACAATGCTAATCTACATTGTGTCTAATACTAAAATTCTTCAACTTATGGAGCATTTTATAATTTTTTTCTTGAGTTTATGGAGCATTTTATAATATTTTTACTCAGTCTATTGGTAAAAGTGGAGAACTGATATTGTATTATTAAGGTCAATGATATTGTATGGTTTTTAGGAGTTGGGTCTTAACTAGGAACCGGGCAAAACGGTTACTCCTAAATGAATGTGATTCAGTGATGGTGCTGCCCAGGTTCGAACTGAGGACCTTTTGTGTGTAAGACTGACGTGATAACCGACTACACCACAACACCTTCCACTAATTTAAAATTTTGACAAAATACATTTTGAATATCTCATTCCAGGAAGGGCACGGCGTTGTCATATATTTGACAAAATAGATTTTTGATATTGCAATCCAGGCGAGGCACGGTTGTAGCCAAGATAATTGAAAGTATTGCATTGTGAAAACCAAACCACTGTTTTATGTGTTGGTGAACCCGACGTGAAGAGTCAAGGACGGTTCGTCGGAGATAATTTCAACGCTGCGAATCGTTACATCCTAGGGAGATCGTTGTGAATCTGACTATTGAGATCGTTGTTTGTTTCCTTCAGGCCTCTCGTGAAGATCTCCTATCATTGTTGTTTGAATATCGTTGTTTTCTCATATGAGATCGTTCTGGTGAAATCGATGTGAGGAGATCGTTGCTCCTCAATTGGAAGTCGATGTCGTCTGTGTACAAGGTCCATTGAAGGTCCAATTTCAACTAGTTCAATACGTGGAACCACAATGCATGAAATGGACCTTGTTGTCGCCTACCAATGTGCATACAAATACGCGATCTAGACCTGCAAGATTTATTGTTTCCACGACCAAGGACAGAGAATATTGAGTTGAGCGTAGAGGGCAATTGGTTGTTTGGACTGTGATATATATTTTGAAGTTGTTGAGTAGCGGGATTTAATTGACAGTACCAGAGTTCTTCAAATGTCTCCTGGTAATCTTCAAAGGAATCTTCTGAGATCTAAATGCATATTTTTTTGTCCTTGCCTTAAGTTTTCGGAAAGGCATCCGGTGTTTTGAAGGAAATTTCCAATTGAGTTAATTTTGAGTTAATTTTCGGTGAAATCGAGTAAGAAATTGTCGTGATTGTTGTTCCGAAGTGTCGTATCTTGTGAGGTATTGTAGCTTGTTGGAAGTTTGCTATGTGAAGGAGTTTGCAAGGATGGCGAATCCACTTGTTGAAACTTATCTCAATGAATCTAATAAATTGGATGGCTTGAATTTCATAAATTGGAAATTCAAAATGCAAACCTTGATGGAAGGTTATGGCATATGGACGATCGCGAAAGGATATGAAGCGCGATCCAATGCGACTGCAGGTGCGACAACGGCAACAATCCAAGATTGGGATAAGCAGGAGAAAAAATCCAAGGTATTATTACAAATGTCTGTGAAAGATAATATAATTTCTCACACTAGAGATGTTAAGACTTCTAGTGAAACCTGGAAAGTACTTAAAGAGTTGTATGAGACTAATAATACAAATCGCATTATTTTTCTGAAGATTAAATTGCTAAGTATTAAAATGGATATAAATGAGTCTGTTAGTACTTTTCTTGGGAGAATTAAAGACATGAAAGATAAATTGGGAGATATAGGAGAAAAAGTGTCAAACATTGATCTTGTCACAATTGCCCTAAATGGAATGCTAGAGGACTATCAAATGTTTATAATAGGCCTTGCAGCGAGAAAGAAAGCTCCTACCTTTAAGGAATTGATAAGTATATTGTTGCAAGAAGAAGAGAGGCGCACGAATTTGAAGTCGAATTTGAAGTCTCATAATTCAGACATAGCATTATGGACAAAGAAGAGATTCCCTAAAGGGAAACCAGGAGAAGGAGGCAGAGGCGGTAATTAATTTCAGAGGAAGTCATTTCCAAAGCAAAATCAAGGTATGCCACCTAATAGAAATGAACCTAAGTGCTTCTATTGTGGCAAGACTGCGCATCTTGCCAAAGAATGTTATAAGAAGAAAAATGATGAGGCTAGGCATAAAAATAGAAAACATTCAGGACATTTTGCAGAAAAAAGCCTAAATTTTGATTCAAAAGATCTCAAATTGTTTGTGTCTAATGCTGCACTATCTGCTGAAACCGATGATGTTGACGCATGGTTTGTTGATTCTGGAGATTCAATTCACATGACATGTAACACAAATTGGTATATAAACTTTAAAGAAACACATAATGGTGCCCATATTTATCTTGGAGATTGTTAGCACTAAGAGTCACCCTCGGATAGAAAGAGGATAAGCCCAACACCCATCAAATAGGTTTGTAAATGTAGATTAATGATAGAAGGTCAAATGGACAAAACTTAGCATAGCAATGTTTCAACATAGAAAATCTAGGCTAGTATGCATAAGCAAATGAGGTTTTGGTTAACTTCAGTCAGCGGTTTTAAGGATAAATGTGAGTAAATGGAAGACTTGGTGAGGAAGATGGATAGATATGCTATAAGCATCAGTCCTTCTAGCAGCTAGGTGAAGAAAAACTCAGTCACAAGAACTTCTTGAACTAAATTTAAAATACTAAAAAACATTTACATCAGCATTATAATCAAACATCCATTATAACACATCCATAACATCTCATAAGGATCATCCAATAATGAGCATTCAAAGTAAGAAGAAGCAAGATAATGAAAAGAGGTTGACTTCTATTAATCAAAATATCTCAGATCTCATACATAAACCAGAGTATGCCTCTGTTTAGTCAAAATATTACAAAATAGGGAGCTCTACTCAACCATTTGAACCTCAACATAACATTCTTCTGATGTATTTATAGTCTAAACAGTAAAACTACAGCTTGAGATGTGAGTTGGTCTTTCTAGCCTAGGATTCTCCACAAAAATCTACTAATCTAACATATGTACAAGTGAAACTAACAGACTGCTAGAAACATGGAGCATGTTGGCAACAATTCTAACAAGATATAAATCACATGATTTGTTGTTTCTTAGGTGCATCTCCTCCAAAGTGCCATGTGTCCTCCAAGCCTTTGTGTTGAGCTCCATCTGCCACCTGTTGATCCTTGGTTCCCTCCAAATCATTAAATCTAAGAAGAGGCAGGAATTCAAAACTGTTAACTGTAATAGTCAGTTCGTAGCATCTTTTCGTAGCGCAACTGGTAGCAGATTGTGTAGTGCCTACCTCTGTAAAATTGTTCTGCAGTCGATTTCGTAGCGCATTCAGTAGCAGATTTTGTAGTGCCCACATATAAAATTATTATGCAACAACTTCTCATAGCGAACTTCCACTTTATGTCTGGCTAGGTGATTCTGCAGTTCTTTCGATAGTGAATCTGCAAAACAATCTGTGTGAATGATTTTGTAGCATCGGGCGCTACAAAATGATCTGTGTTTTTTTGTTTCAAGCAATGAACCTCAATAAACCCAAAAAGTCTTAGCAGAAGGATAATGAGCTTGTAGATGCCTTCAGTAGGTGAAATTATAACACTTCCCTCAAAATTTCAAGCTGTAAAAGCTGATCATCATCAAAAATGAGTTTGTCATCCTTTCCATTTCATCTTCTCAATCTGGCACTTCTCCTTGTTGCAAGAGCACTTCCCTCTGTTGCAGTAGCATTTATTTTTATTGCAGGGGAATTTCTCTCTATTGCAGCTTGGGCTAGAACATTTAAATTCATCTGGGCTAGATCATCCTTGAAGGGTTGCAATTATTCTTTAAGTTTTATGTTTTGGGACTGTATGCTTCTATTTTTCTTGTACAAAGTTTGAAGTTGTCTATGGAGAGGAAAAAATCTTCTTGCTATAAACCTAGCTAGATCAAGGGTTTCATTTTACATGTCCATGAGTTCACTCATCTTTCTCCTCTCAGTCAAACTTTCTCCCTTCAAATGGGCAACTTCCTTCCTTGCATCCTTGAGTTGTCTGATCAATCTTTTGAAGGTGGGATTATCAGGGCGAGTGGTGATGTTTATGACTTCAACAAGCTTCTCAGTAGTTTCACCCTTACCTTTGTCTTTCTTCTGAACGGAATCTTTGGTCATTACCTCAATAGGATTCCCAACAGTGTCACCTTTACCCCTATCTTTCTTTGAGACATAAGCTTTGGTTATGACTTCTGTTTCAGCATCTTCCTTATGGGTTGATGATCTGGTGAAAGGCCTCCTAACTCTTGTCTCAGCTGCTGCAATAGGTGAAGCAAAATGAAATTTTCTCCCCTTTTTGGTTGTGGTTTTGGCTGATGAGGGAACTTCCTCTAGTTCAGGTGTAGGCTGAGGTGGAATTTCCCTTTGTGGGGAGTGATCCGGATTTATGTAGGAACACAATGAAATACAGAAATACACATAAACATAGAGATGCAGAAGAAATAAGACTTCATTTCACTAATAACAAATGACTGAAATATGCTTACAGACAGAATGGAAATAAACTAGCTAGGGCACTGGTAGCTTATCTCTGAGAAGAGATGTGGCCACTATTCGCATCTGTGAGAAGATGGTTACAATGAGGCTCTGAAGGCCCTTTTACAATAAACGGGAATGCCAAAAGTCCTAGACATCCAAAAACCTAACCCTGGGAGATGAAGCGCAAAAAGTCATGTGGGCCCCGTTTGGGTAAGTTGGTGCATCAACTTCTCGAGGTCGTAACTTTTGCATACGATCTTCGTTTTAAGCATATGATAGCTTGTTGGAAAGATCTATCCGAGGCCTACAACGCTTGAGAAAAAATAGCATCATTAGATGCTATTTTGCAACAGCAACATACTAAAAAAAAAACATCGTTTAGGGCCTCAAAATGTCCCCGGAAGTTCAAGACCCGAAAAAACTGCTAAAAATAGTAAACTGTGCGAAAACTGAAAAAATGAAAGAAACAATGGTGGGGGTCCAAGTGGAATAGGTGGGTGGCCACCAATATCCACCTGGATCATTCCTCCCCCTTTAGGAAACAATGGTCCCCATTG